>CAWVRF010000216.1:78200-144953 GCA_963932465.1 Maratus speciosus | reverse complement strand
TTAGACAATTTAATTATGCGTAGATGAGCACAGATTTTATTCAAAAATATTAAAAGCTAACCAAGTTATCAAGCTGCGCATTTTGTAAAGTATAGTTTTTAGAAAATCGCGTTTGTTTTAAGATTCAATGTATTTTGATCATGCGCGCTGACATTTATCCTCATATCTTTCTTAATTATTGAGATATCTTTAATATTTTTTTGCTCATAATTATACACACTATAAGGATTTAATTTCAAAAACAGAATATCGATTTTTTGAATGTATGTAACCACTTAAGGGCAGTTGGAATGCAAATTCGTGAAAGAAAATCTTTTCTATTTTATTTTATAATATTTATGATCCTTTATTTGTTCTCTTTCGAATGGTGTATTATTACTGTTTCTAGGACAACGAGAAAGAAAAAAATTTAAGTTATTCTGTTTGTTTATATCATACATAAACGTTAAATTCTTATTTTTTCAAAATATTGTTTTTTTAACTTCGATGTACCTTTTTATAGAAACTACTACATATTATTGACATTAATCTTGCTTGAATATTTTACACGCACCCCTTATCAATCTGAAGTGAACTTTTCTTACTAACATATATAAATGGGCATTTTTTAACGCATTAAAATAAATAACAATGTTATTGTTTTATAGTTTACTATGTAGTAACAGATTAATGGAAAGTACCTGTTAAATTTAAAACCCATTACTTGCAAAGTATAAAAAAATAAAGCTGAAACACCAGTTTTTAAGACATACATATTAAAATTATAATAAAAAATTGCGAAATTTGTTTTCTATATTAATAAAAAAGACAAATTGTACAGAGTTTGAAAAATGTACTCTCAAATTAAAAAAAAAAATCCTATTTTAAACGAGTATGAATGCTTATTATGAATCGCCAAAGCAAGAAGAAACAAAATCAACAAAATCACTAACAACTGATGCCAGTCAAAAATATTCCTTTTATGTCTTTCGGAGCATTCAGTGGCTAGCAAGTATCCGCTGCAGAAAAATGAGTAAAGCTTAATAGTTGTGAAGCAATCGTCCAAGCAACCAATCAGAGTCCAATTCGCTAGAAAACATCTGGCCATTTGCTAGGAAAGAACGCTACATGCTCTACGAATGTTAAATAGTTCGGAGAAACTGCATGCAGCTTGACAGTTATTTTATTGCAAATATTAATTATTGATGATTTAAAAAAACTGCAACTGCTTTCATTCAATACAAAGACAAAATATTTTTCAACACTTCACAGTGATTTAACTTAAACGATGTAATTTGTTGTGAAGATTGATAGCGTTACATGTAATCAGTTTAATCGATAAAATGTTTTGGAATGAAAAGTAAAACACGTAAACGGCTTCAGAGGATGGAAGTAATTTCGATTTCATTACCGGTTAGAAACCTGTAATATACTTTCAAAAGTCATTTTTTAAAGACGCTGTGCAGTTTCTTAATGCTTTACTACGGAAAAGCTGAGTAAAGATGATCCAGTCCGTTTGACATCATAAAAATCTTGAATTGGCCTTGTATTTCGTTGGTCACGATCAGAGGATGGGAATAATTTCGATTTTGTTGCATTTTTGTCAGAGTTTGTGCGGTAGCTATTTCTGACCGGGTGGTGGTTTCTTTGAATTTGAACCTTATCTGACCCTATTAACCCTAGAGCTCTGGTTTAGAGCTCATTCTTTTCACATATATCCCCTTGGCTATTTTGTAGCATGCACGCGTTTCTTGTATCTCTCTGCATAATTATTGCCAAGTCTGCAAATGTACAAAGAGCATTTAGGACAAAGCTCAAACCAACTGATGTAACATATTTGAAATCATTGTTGAACTGGAAGCTAACAAAAAATGTAATTTTCTTGAAATTACCTGTTTTGCCTTGGTCGCACATCAGGATCACTAATATACCATCTTTCTGTGATTCATCAAAATCTTTAAAAAATACTAGTCTTGAGTTCTCTATAAAACTCTTCTCTTACTTGTGTTATTTCCCTTTCAGTGAATATGTATGCTTCAAAAAGGAAAACTCATTTTTAATATGCATGTTCGTTCTGTTCGGCCAAAAGCGACCAGAGTCTTCGACACAGAAAGTAGGGTGAACTTGCTTACCAGCGAGCCAATTATCGCCATTATTTTGGTGTAGTATCTTTAGATCACTTTTTAGTACTATTTCTAATGCTATTTCACTCAAAACATTACTATCAATGAGCATGAATGAATTTCTACATGCTTAAATCAATTCAAAGTAATGCTATTTTAGCAAATGTTTATTAATAAGTATAAGAAAAAAGAGGAGCTTCCCAAATATATCAAAATGGTTAATTACATGGATAGAGATCGTGTAAAAAAACAATTGTAGCTTTAACCCTTAGATGCCTGATTTTTCAAAAATCATTGTAATAATGTTTTTCGGCTTTCATTTTTTAAATAAATCATGGGAAAAATACTTTAAAAAATCATATTTTGTTTTAAGTGTGGTTTACGGCTAAAAAACTGTTTGTTACTAATCGGCAATACTGGTCTTTAATTGCAAAAATAATTTTCTTTGATAAAATTCTATTATATTAAACACACAAAGATTTTAGGAACTGTAATAAGAAATAAATTTTACTTGCTCACTGTAGAACAAAATAGGGTATTTCGCAAGCTTCCAAACAAAACAAAAAGAACAAGTTGCAACAATTGAACAAATAAATCATTCTTTATTCTTAAACAGCACAAGTGTTGCAATCTACATGTTGAAAATCGATTTAATAATATTTTCAGAATGTATTTTATTGGCTACATTAGGCATTATAGCTTCAATATTATTCTAATAGTGTTTTAGAGCCTAAATTCGGTATGTTGCCGAAAAGCAATACCCGGCATTTAAGGGTTAAAGTCATAAATTATATTTAAAAAAAAAGGCAATTCACGAAGCATTTTCAAATTATCGTTTTCTTTCATTTCCAGTACATAAATGCGCACTTCCAATAATGTTCGTGTATCTATTTTAAAGTTCTAAGGTATAATTATTGTAGAGGGATTAATCTCAGAAGTTAAGGAAATCACAGTATTATTTAGATAAGCCTTTTATTCTGCATATATGGAAACTCCTCGAAGCTGCAGATATTATTACGGAAATGCGAGTTTACACATATTTCATTAAACATCTTTATTTTTAATATTCTTTATACACACTATAGTCCATAAATGGAGCACATTTGTAGCACCACTTACAATACATTTATAATTTAAAGATACCCGATTAAACTTAAAGAAACATTTTAATTGTCCGAATTTGGTTATATTTATTTTATGTTGAATGTTTACCCACGGCCGAGGCTATATTTTTTCACATACGGGGTAAGCATAAAGTTTGGTGATCCTTCAATTTTTATTTTAGAAAGCATACAAAATTTGTCATCACTATAATGTTCGAAGTAGTGAACCAATTCAAACCAAACTTGAACAGTGTACTGATCTATCTTGGATGAATTCGTTAATAAAGTATTGTTCTGTATCCGCTAGACAGGCACTTGATGGAAAAACCGAATCTGTTCAAAGACAAAAGCATAAAATGCACACATCTTAATTTGTATTTTCAGGTAAGATAATATTTTTGCCTAAATTTCAAAAACAATTTTGTGCTTAAGGACGAACCAAATTTCCTTTTGGCCCCGCTTCTACTTTAGCGCACTCGGAACATGCCCTTTAGCCATCCTCACCTCCAACTTTAAGCCCGTTAATTCTTGTTTTAACGATAGTTTTTCATCAATTTGACGATAATTTAATACTTTTAACGCTTTTATTAGCAATAAGAATCGTCAATTTATCCTCTGCATATCCTCTTATCTATTGACGATGTGTGATGATGTTAAATTTCTTTAAAAGGAATATAAAACGCCAAATTGTAATATTTCTAGCCAAGATTTTTCTTAAAAATATTCTTTGAATTGTAAATTTTTACGTTCTTTTTATAAACAAATAATATTCAAGAATTCTGTAACAAAAAGAATCAAAATCCGTTTCATTTAGAGTCTGTTTTTGATACAGAATCATAATAAAAATGCCAAAATTATTTTATTTTAATTTAAGCGAACGCTGGAATAGATATGATTGCAGCGAAAAATATTTAACGATATTTAATATTGAAGGATGTTTATACTATAATGCTTTCAGTAAAAATGGAATCTCCATGTCACCTGCTATTTGTAAGTAAAAACCAACGCATTTATCAATATTTTTTCATCATTAAAAGTGCATTATATAACAATCCAAAAGAAAACATAATTAAGCACTAATGCTTGGAATTTTTTTAAAAACTCGTTACGAACTTTTTTACAATTTTCATTTATCTAATGTGCTACCCTATTCAACGACAACATCAATTTAACAAAGGTTTTCAAGGATCACTTGGAATAATTAAATCGAGGTTGGACTGTATCTTTGTTTTTGTTGTATGTTCAGTTACTTGGGTGGTTTTAAACCAGCGCATCAAAATACCGTATGATTGGTTAACGCCTATTGATCACATTCATATTTCCAGTTTAGAATAAGTTTCCTGCAATAGGGTAGATTTTCTTTTGGAATCCGCAAACTTTACTCTCCAGAAAATGCAATACAACAAATTAAGAGTGGGAATTAGAAGCTATCTACAGTCAAAGTAGGACTTTTAAAATTTTATACGGGAAACTCATTCTTCTCGTGACTTTAGATTAATCATGTCCTGGTAATATTACAAACTGTCATGCAACACGTCTGCCAAACAATTATCTGAAAAAAAATATTTTGAATCATAGGCGCACATATGAATAAGTTAAGCTTAACGATGGGCCGTTTTTAATAGATTAACAAGAATTATTTGGTGAAAGAGGTCAAGAAAAACATTGGCAGAATAAATGAACACTGATTTATCATTGTGTACTACGTTTACTAATGTATTATGTTGTAGATGTCATGCGCAATAAACTATCATATTAAAATCTAAATTTAAAGGATAAATAGTCATCAGTAGCGAATGTTATTAGAAACAGAATCAGATTTTAACTGCTTATTCCAGTTAACATTATTTTTCTGAGAGTTGGTGAGAGTTCATTAAAAAGTTTTAAAATATTGATGAACTTACTTTAAATTACTCGTTTTGCATGAAAAAGTATTCTAAGCTTTCTTATGCATTTCTTTACTTCTAAATAACAATTACCCTCCGAATTATGACTTAAAATATCTTTATAAAAATTAATGGTGCATAAAAATACAAAATTGCTTCTATATTTCTTGGCTGAGAACATTTATAATTGCTCTAAATGTTCAGCCCTATTTTTACCTGAATTTCACGGGCTGAAATGACCTGAATTTCACGGGCTGAAATGTAAGGAAATTATAAATCTCGTGACAGTTATCGCCAGATTATATCATTTAAGTGGTGCAATCAAGATCCTGATCCAGAACGAGTTTTGAGCAGTGATTTTTCTTTAAAATCTTCAAATTTTAAAAACTTCAACAATGCAATTATGTTCAAATGTAATTATGTTCATATTAAAATATTTTTCCAAGTTATATCCACTCCTCCTATCATTATATTCCCCCTTTCATATACCAGTAAAGTATCCAATGTACTATGTAATAAACGTCATTCGTAGCAAATTATGATCTTTTAAAAGATGTTTTAATATGAAATATTATTCGTAGATTAATGAAATTTATAAAAACTTATTTCTGATGATAGAAAAAACTATTATTGCAGTTTCAGCTATTACTATTCTACGAATTAGTGCGAGATCAGCAAACGTTTAAAAGTTAATATGAGATTACATTAATCGTCATCCCATAGAACCTTACTATAACGAAGATTATTCAGATGTAATCCTTTCAATTTTGTTTTCTGTTATGTTGAATTCAGCCGGAAATTTTCCACAAGTTTTATTTTATAAAAATAAGAAGATGGCAATATCGCAGATTTTGTGCACCAAAGTTAAAAAAGTAAACATTTCTTGAAATATTCTAGAAAATTTTGATCCAAATTAAGTGGCATATTAAAAAAGTAAAAATTTCATGAAATAATTTGAAAGAAATTTTGATATAAGTTAAGTGGCAAATTAAAAAAAGTAAATATTTCTTGAAATTTTCTGGGAGGAATTTTAATTAAAATCAAGTAGCACATTAAAAAAGTAAAAATGTCGTGAAATATTCCGAAAGGAAGAATCTATTAAATTAAGTGGAAAATAAAATGTAAAAATTTCTTGAAAATTTCTAGAAGGAATTTTGGTTTAAAATAAGTGGCATGCAAAATATTCCATTCAAGGGATTAACGAACATTTCTTGGACGTTGCATGATGATAAGTATATTAACTTTCATTTAATAAATTTTCTTAAGAATTGATATAGCTGATGTATAAAAAACTGGGTTGATATGTTAATATCATTTAAAGATCATTGTGGAGTATTTTTCATTCTTATGACTCATTCTCAAGCTATTTAACTTTCAATATTTCAAACTTCATTGAAGCCAGTTGGATTCGAATGTTTTTCATGTATGGTTACTTTATGTATGACAAGTTAATTATCCAGTTTTGTTTTAGCTGTTGCCATTTTGTTAAGCGCAATAAACATTTATAAACGTGCATAAGTGTCTTATGATTCTTGAATTACAGGTATTCAGAAAATATTACTAACTCGGCTGTTATTTTCCAAGAACAGAGCTAAAAAGACTAAGACTCTTAGAATTAGAGATACTTACTGTAAATGTGTTTAACTGAATAACCTGATTAGTGTAGATTCTAAATAAACAATTATCTTTAAAAGCGAAATTTCAGTACAAAATAAAGTACATACAAAATGATTAAATGTAAAATATTTCGATCTCATTAGAAGCTACTATAGTTTTTGATTAGATTATCGTACCATATGAAATGATTTCTAATGTTATAAAATGAAGAAAAAAACTGGTGTATATTGTTTTAGTAGTTAACGTCGTGAAACATTTTGATCTGCATTGTGCATATTTAATAGCAGCAAGCATAATGGTTTGTAAATTTATCTTAAGAATACATGAAGGCAAACATGCGCTGAAAAGTGTTATATGCTTTATATTAAAAGAAAGAATAAAACACAACTAAAGGCGACAAAAGTGATAAATTAATCTGAAAACTTAAAAAACCAAAAATCGAAAAAATATATTTTAATTTGGCTTTGTCAACTTAGATCTCAGAGGTGAACTAACACATGTAAATGTTTTTGAAAACTGCTAAATTGAACAATTATTTTCCGCAAGACACTGTTTTCAGTCAAATGGATTTTACTGATAAAAAAACAGCTGACGTACTCAAAACTGATAAATTGGTAAATTACAGTTTTAAATAATTGGTCACAGATATAAACATAGTAAATATTTACCTTTAATTAAAATTTGATTGTAGCTTATTTATGCGTGTATAACTCTTCTATATTAATCCATTACGCGTTTACGTAGCATTAAAAATAAATGCGCATTTCTTAAATTAACTATACCACTACCATTATTTTTTAATTAAAAAAATTTCCTTATTTAAAAACAGAAATTTTGACCATAAAATTAAGAAAAAATTGCGTATCAAAATTTGTGGTGGCAAATGTTTTTCTATGAAAAAAAGTTAAATATGATTCTTAGATGAAAAAAACTTAAGGATTTTATAGTTTCGGCTATTAATGGGTTAAATTGGTCCCACACGAAATTATAGAATATAGTGAGTACAGAGTGAATTTTGCAAGGAAACAAATACTAATTTTTAGTAAAAGAATTTCTTGAAATATTATCTATGACTATTCTAACTACGACATATTGTCTTTCCTTAATTTGATTCTTAATTCAACACTTAAGAAAAAAATTAAAGGTTTGTATATTTTTATGGATTTATATTTATGCTTAATTATGCTGATTTAATATATTGCCTATAATTTCTAACATACGATTCAGATTTAGAATATTCAAGAAATTATTTTTTTACTTTGAAGTTGTTGCAGGTTCTTCATAAATAATAAGGGCATCAAACAGTTTTTACTTTGTTTATGATAACATATCTATTGTAAATTTAAGCTTACAATTATTAATCAAAACTCACAACTATGGGAACAGATAAAATAGCAGTTATTGGAATGTATGTATCCTCGTACGTTTTATCTCAGAGATCTAATAAAAAAATTAAAGCTCAGTTAACAAATAAAACCAATATCTACGGCAGAATTCTATTTACTCTTAGAGATTATCTTACAAAGTATTCCAAAAAATTCGACAGAGTTCGCTTTCGTATCACAGATGAAGACAAAAGTGCATTTCCGAATAGTACATTGACGGGAATAATAGGCATGGTAAATCGATCGCAAATTGATATTGGCGTTCGACCAATTACTATGGATGAAGTAGGCACAGATAGAATGGATTTCTGTTATCCGTTCAAACTTTATTCTACTACATTTGTAACGCGAAAAGCTGAATATAAACCCCAGATTTTTGCTATTTTGCAAACGTTTTCATTACCACTTTGGATAACTATCATCTCAATTTTAATTGTTATGTCTTTGTTATACTACCTCACATTGAAAAGAAAGTATTCATTTGACAAACTTTTACTCCACACTTTTGCAGTTTTATTAAGGCAGAGTTCTATTTTAAAACCGTCATCAATGATAGAAAAATTGCTCGCCTTTTCGTGGGTTGCGGGAGCAATGTTTCTTTGTCTGGCTTACGATTCCGTATTCCTGTCTTTTCTTGCATTCTCTCCTATCACTCCAATTAAAGATGTACCACAGTTGGCCATGGCTGTAAAAGAAGGACACTATCACTGCATAGCGACTCCTCGATCAGCTATTTTCAAACAGTTATTAAACTCAAAACACGAAAACTTAAGGATAATTGGACGAGACCTTAACACGAATAACTTAAGTAACGAAAATACTATTCGAGATTTTTTTAACGATAGAAACAATCAGGGTATTGCTCTTCTAGTAGATACAGATGTTGTTGATCTTTTGACTGTAGGAAAGAAAATCGTCTCTGAGGACCGCTTCCTTGAAAGTTTGGCTGCAATGCCTGTCCGAAAAGACTTTTGTTGCAAAAAACTGGTGGAAAAATTCACTCATAGATTTATGGCTTCAGGGTTGTATTTCAAGTACCAAAATGATAAATCATTTTTAATTCGTATGCCGCGTCTACTGAAGTACAAAGAAAAAGACATCAGGAAAAGAAAATTAACCCTTACAGATGTTGCTCCTACGTTTATATTTTTAATATTTGGACACATCATTTCTTTATTAGTTCTTATTGTGGAAAAATTGTCAAATCGTATGAAGAAAGTGGATCGTTTGAAGAAAAATAAAAAAAGAAGAATGAGAATAGGAAACAAAAAAGATTCTATGTAATTAAGATTGGAAATTGAATTGCAATTGCACTATTCTTATATTACGAAATCTTATTATATTTTAGAAATGTTGCACGAAAGCAATACGAAAATTCCGTATAATTAGTGTTGGACCAAACAGTACTATGTATTTTACTTTGACGATATTACCTTGCATTAGATTTTTTAAATTATAGCAGACTATTGTATAATATTTTTTATCATTAGTTCTGCACCAAATTACACATTGGTCTTATTCTATTAAATTGGTGTGAAAATATTTTTGTGAAAATGTACGTATCCGAATAGGCCAAACGTGTTTGAAAACTCTCCGCTCCTTTAATCTTTTTGCTTAGTGTCCTTGGGAGTCGGGGAGGAGAAAAATCGGCCAAGGAAAACAAGGAGTTTTGCAAGGACAACCACAAAGTCCATCATTTTCCGCTCGATGATTTCTGTTATATTTCATGGATTGTGGGATGTTTCACATATTGCCAACAGGATAACAGAAACTCATTGCTGAATTTGTAAGATATATTTGGACTGTATTCTTATTTTTCGTCGAGACTATAATTATTTTTTCTGACGACAACTGATAAGTTAAGGTATGCCACGTGATAAATTGCTTAATACAAACACTAATACATGAGTGTTTATTATAATTAAAAGCTTTGTAATTACTTGCCTACTAATAAATAGAAAAGATTTGTTGTGTCAATCATTTGCTGTGTATTTCAATTTTAATAAAGAAAAATTTATACAGAAATTGTACGGAATTTTAGTGAGTACCATGTTCTTACTTCAAAATGAAAAATTTATCTGTAACCTCCTAAACTCATCTTTGGAATAACAATAAAGTTACATACGCATATTTTTTACAATTGTGGTGCGTTTTATGCCAAAAATATTGTACGTTATAATGCATATTTATTTTTTAATATGAATCTATTAGTAATTTTTATAATTTAAAATAGTATTTTGAATCGAAAAACTACTGAAATATTTTTGGGTCTATTCAATGTAGGGTAAGGTAGGGTAATTTGTTTCTAAAATTTAAAAAACTACATGTTTTAAAAAAGAGTAAAATGTTACAAAACATACCTTTTTCAAGGACAGACTCATAACAGAAAGGAGGAATTTTGATCAGTACTTATTAAGTTGCAGCTATTTTTAAAACAAAATCTATGAAACACCAAATTACTCCTCACGGGGTAGTTTGGATTTGTAACTGCTGCCCCACCACAGTCAAATATTTTTGGTTAATATGGTGCATGTCATTTTTTAAACTTTATAATGTACTAATCAGAACACTGATATATTTTTAGATTAGATAATATTTGCGAGCACTGCAAATTTTCTTTGAGAGCACGTGTTTTTTTTTTTTTTTTTTTTTTTTTTGCCGGATCATATTAAATCATAACAATCGCACGTCAGCCTTGGCTGGAATCCAAATACGTTCTAAAGGTTTTTCCCTCGGGGCGGGACGATTGCAGAACGAAATCCCCAATAGGGATTATTCCTTTTATCCCAAATGAGTTGCAAAATCCACCATTATTATTTTTTTTCTGAGTCATTTTCAAAGATTCAGAAGGAATAAAGACGATATTTATTAGAGCGTGCTTTCAATATGCCAGTACAATTTTTTATTCATATGTACAGTCGTGGAAAAAAAAGTAAACACCCCCTACTAACTCCGCAACAAATTATCGCAGAAGAAAGTTACTGGTACCGAACGATTGGAAGTAAAGTCTGCTTTTAACCCCTTGGGGACGAGCGGCATGTATACGTGCCGCATGAAGCGCTCAGAATCCTTGTTTTTCCTCACCAGTAAAATTTTACTGTAAAATTTGCCTTATTTAAACAGCGCATTTTCTCGATTCCAGAAGACACAAATTTCTGTTTTTAAAAAACGGTGACAAAAGATTAAAAATTTCGTAAAGGCTCCCGTCCCGAAGGGGTTAAATGATGTATATAAAATTTGCTTAGGGGGCCATCTACATATTAAAACGAACGATAACTTCATTTTTTTCAATAGCAATACCCAATTCTGACAGCATAAATGAATTCTACACCCTTCAATTAGCCTAAAAACAAATTTTTATGCAATTCGTACCATAAGTTTCCGAGAAATTAATTATTTTAAAACGAGTGTATTTTAAGGGCTGTATCCAAATTGAAGTTGGGTACTGGATTGCTAACCGAGAGAGTCCCCTTCTTGATCAAGGCACCTTAAGCAGTCAATGAATCCTGTTAGATAACAGGGCACCAGAAGAAATTTCAAAATATCTACTCTCTTCTATCATAGACGGCCCCTTAAACCATCATTTTGCCGTTTTTTAAGTATAATTGGAAAACTACTTGGAAGAAAAATGTGAAATTTTGGATTTTCATAAAGCAGGACTTAATAAATCTAAACCCATCAAAAAATTGTAAGTTGCAATTCATAATTTTTTCGAATATTAATTTCATAATTCATATCATAAAATTATAAAAATTGCAAAATCTGCGTATTTATGTTTGGGCACAATAGTTTTATTGCTACACAAAAAATTAGCACATTAGGAGTATAATTTCAGGAGATATAAATAAAAATATGAAAATGTAATTTAACATTAGATGCACTAAATTTTGAATGCTTATAATTCAAAAACTTATCATTCGAATGACTTGAAATTTGGTGTCTAAACATAGTTTGAACTGAAGATTTGAAATATCTCATTAAAATGGGGTATTGTTATTGAAAAAAATGAGGTTTGGGTTCGTTTTAATATGTAGATGACCCCCTAAGCAAATTTTATATACATCATTTAAAAGTAGACTTTATTTCAAATCGTTCGGTACCAGTAACTTCCGTCTACCATAATTTGTTGAGGAGTTAGTAGGGGTGTTTACTTTTTTTTTCCACGACTGTCCATCATCTCGCTTTTCCTGTGGTTCCATGTTAGTAGAGAGATACTGAACTTCTGCCATTTTGCACAGTTTTCAATATACTTTTTTCGTCCTGAAAATGTGCTAATTACATAACAGGAATATATTTAGTGCACAGTACAGATATGTGGCAGGGCAATTTGGTGCTTCCACCAATATTTTTTTCTCTGAGTCATTTTTCAGAGACGCAGAATGAGGAAAGACAATACCGGGTGAGTTAAAAGTTCATTAAAACTTTAAAAACTCATAAAAAAGGAAGAAAATATGATAAAGGAGTGCGGTTCGCAAGAAAGGGCTCACAAGGTAGTCGGATATTTTTTAGCAAAAAAAAAAAAGTTAAAAATTTCCTTATAGAGGGCGCTGACGACCCGAAACACATTGAACAGGGTAACAGTTGTGTCGTAGAATATTCTGGAGGTCATGTTGAAAATTTGTTATTGGAAGAACAAATGAATGGAACGTATTGTTTTCCTGTTCATTGTGTTTCGGGTCGTCAGCGCCCTCTACATGTGATTTTTAAACTACATTTTTTTGCTATTAAAAAAAATCCGACTACTTTGTGAGCCCTTTCTTGCAAACCTTTTTTGCCCTTTTTTGCCTTTATCATAATTGCTGCCTTTTTTATGAGTTTTTCAAGTTTTAACGAACTTTTGGCTCACCCGGTATTTGTTAGATATCATGCCAGTACGATTTTTTTTATTCATATGTGCATCATCTAGTTTTTCCTGAGGTTCCGTGTTAGTAGAGAGATATTGAACTTCTGAAGGGTATCATTTTGCGCAGTTTTTGATAGATTCTAGGAAATATTTTTTTCTTCCTGAAAATGTGCTATTTACATAACAGGGATATATTTAGTGCACAGTACACATGTGTATATACTTCTCATTTTTTTTAAAAGATTCATGCCATACAGTAAGCTTATGGCAATAATAATTGAATATGGAGCACCAAATTTCCCCGGCTTAACGCATCTAAATAAAAAAGAACTGCAACACAATTGTAGAGAATTTGAAGAAAGAAATCCTTGAAATTTTCTTATTTTTATTTCACAACACAAAAACAAATCTTGACATTCACGAAAACTTAACACACAATGAAACATACAGTTCTGGTTTCAGAATCAAATTTCTCTAGTTAAAATTAACACTCTAATTAGTATGCTTTCATCAAATGAAAGCCTTAAATTACATTATAAAAATATATCCCCTGCCTAACTGGGTGCAGATAATTAAATAGAATAAAGAAAGACAATAATGCAGCAGGAGCAACATTCTCCATACCACACTCTCAGGAAACCAAACATCAAAATCACTGATGATGTCATAATTAAGATTTCACAACAGCACAGAATGCATAGTGCTGCCATCTGTCAAAAAACAGAATAACTAAATCTTATATTTGATTCTTAATCAGTTCAGCACTGAACATACTCCCACCCATCAAGAAACTATTCTTGATGCAAAGGAAGTAAACAAAGTTTTACAATAGGGCTTTTAAAAATACCCCTAGCGGTTTTAACAGTTACTACACGGACTATACCATCCTTACCTGGATGAATTTCAATAATTTTGCCCAATGGCCAAACAGAAGGAGGAACATTATCCTCTTTCAAAATTACTACATCATTTACTTTAAAATTTTCAGTATTTACTCTCCACTTTTTTCTATTTTGCAAAGTACTCAAATAATCAATACTCCACCTTTTCCAAAAACATAATTTCAATTTTTGTACAATATCCCAACGAGATCTTAAAGACAAATTTTCCTCATTTAAAGGTTCAGCTGGGGAAGTTATGACATCACCAGTTAAAAAATGAGATGGAGTCAATATATTTATACCATCTGAATTGTTATCACTATCAATTGCCACTAATGGTCTAGAATTCAAAATAGCTTCAATTTGAGTTAAAAATGTATAGAGTTCTTCAAAAGTTAAATTAGTATTTCCAATTACACGTTTGATATGAAATTTTACAGAACGAACAGCGGCTTCCCACAGTCCACCAAAATGCGGACTCACTGGAGGAATCATATGCCACTCAATGTTTCTTTGAGACAAAAAATAACAAATTTTTTCATTTCTTTCAATTGAACAAATAAATTTATATAAATCTGAGAGTTGCCTTTTAGCACCTACAAATGTTGTGGCATTATCACTATACACATGTTGAGGAGCTCCTCTTCGAGAGCAAAATCTGTTTAATGAAGCAATAAATGCCTCGGAGGTTAAATCACTCACCAACTCTAAATGTAGAGCTTTAGTTGCAAAACAAACAAATAGAACAATATAGCATTTAGTAGTTTTCGCTCCTCTACCTCGATATTTCAAAATATTAATAGGCCCGGCATAATCGATTCCACATGCAGAAAATGGCCTGTTAGGAGTGACTCTGTTAAGAGGAAGATCTCCCATTAACTGTTTGGAAGAAGCTGCTCTATATCTACAGCAGGTAACACATTTATGAATACAATTTTTAATTATCTTCTTGGCACGTACAATCCAATAACTCTGTCTAATGATACCCATTAACAAATTTAACCCAGCATGAAAATGCATAACATGAAAATATTTAACAATTAACACACTTAATTTATGTTGAGTTGGCAAAATGACAGGATGTTTTGCATTGTACTGGAGGGGTGAATTTCTCAGCCTACCTCCCACCCTAAGTAAACCATCACTATCAATAAAAGGACAAAGTGAAAAAAGAGAAATTTTTTTAGAAACTGGTCTGTTTGATCTAATACAACTAATTTCATCTGCGAAATATAGCTGCTGAATATAAGAAATAATCAAATTACCTGAATGTCTTCTTTCGTTTGTCGATAAAGGAAGAAATTTACCTTTACTCAAAGGACTGGTGTTCATTTTGCCAACTTTCTGTTTGCAATTTCTCACAAAGCTAATACAAAAAGCTAAAACAACAACAATTTTAGTAAAAGAAGAATACTTTTCAAAAAGTAAATCAATCAAAGAATTATTCACAGTTACTGGAAAACAAAATTTAGAGTTCTTTTTCTCTTTATTTACAGTGTCTAAATTAGTTTTTATTTGAGGTTGTTCAGGCCAATGTTCTTGACTTAAAGAAAGCCACTTTGGGCCCTCCAACCAAAGGGAACAATCAGGAAGATCCTTAGGAGATAAACCTCTAGAAGCAATGTCAGCTGGATTTTCCTTGCCTGGAACATACCTCCAACAGTCAGATGGAACAGAGTCTAGAATTTCTGAGGTTCTATTGGCCACATAAGGTTTCCAACACCTAGGATGAGATGACAGCCATGATAGAACTACTTGCGAGTCGGTCCAAGCATAAAACTTAATAATAAAGGTATTCAAAATAGTCACTAATGCAGAATATAGTCTGGAAAGTAGTAAAGTACCATTGAGCTCAAGCCTTGGAATGGAAACTGATTTAAGGGGTGCTACCTTGCTTTTAGCAACTAAAATGGTCACCTTTGACTTCACTTCACCAGGTTGAACCACATATATGATGGCGGCATATGCTGTTTCTGATGTATCGCTAAATCCATGTAAAATGAGCTCTTTACTGGAAACTTGGATCCATCGGGGAATTCTAATAGTGCAAACTTGTTCAAATTCCTCTTGGAATTTCTTCCAATTTGCTTGGAAATTTTCAGGAAGAGCAGTATCCCAGTCTAACTTCATCATCCACAATTGCTGGTAAAACATTTTTATAGAGACAGTACATGGAGTCAAAAATCCTAATGGATCAAATAATTTGGCAGATTGTGAAAGAAATTTTCTTTTAGTTATGTTATCATCAAATTGTAAATTAACTTTAAAGACAAAAACATCATTTGAAGAATCCCAAATAAGCCCTAAGGCTTTGGAACAGTCATCAGGATGAATTTCTAAATTTGTTGACTCAAGAGAATTTGAAGATAAATGATTCACTACATCAACTACATCGGAAGAATTAGATCTCCACTTCCGTAAATGAAAACCTCTATTTTCTAAAGCCAGTGAAAGTTTCTCAACCATTTTAATAGCTTCTTCGCTTGAGATTGCACCGGACATACAATCATCAACATAGAAACTATATTTAATTATTGAAGCTGTTACAGGATCATTCTTTTCAATATCCTTTCCAATTTGAAATAGGCAACGAGTAGCTAAAAATGGAGCTGATGATGTACCATATGTAATAGTTCGTAGCCTGTATTCCTTTATAGCTGAGTATGCTGAGTCATGCCAAACAATACGCTGTAAATCTTGATCTTCTGGAGCAATCAAAACTTGTCTATACATCTGCTGAATATCAGCGGTAAAAGCAATAGGATTTGCTCTAAATCTTATCAAAATGGTAAAAAGATTTGGTTGTGGAATTTGTCCAACAGCTAAAACAGAATTTAACGAATTAGCATTAGGAGGTTTGCATGAACCATCAAACACCACACGTAACTTTGTTGAAATAGAGTCGCTTTTTATAACAGAATGATGTGGAAGATAATATACTTTGTTGCTTGCAGGATTTGAGTTTTTGTCGATAAGTGTCATATGACCAAGGTCTTCATATTGCTTCATAAAATTTCTATACTCATTTTCAAAATTTTTATCAAATTGAAATTTTCTCTCCATAGAAAACAAACGTGACACTGCCATGGATTTAGAATCGCCTAATGACATCACATCTTTATAAACTGGCAATTTAACTTCAAATCTACCTTCTGGTGTTACCTTGTAAGTTGAACAAAAATGTTGTTCACAAAATTCTTCTTCCTCAGACAAATGGGGTTTATTAACATCTATTTCTTCTGCTTGCCAAAATTTTTGTAATAATAGATCAACATTGGATTCGTTTTCAACACTAAGACAATGAGATTGAATACTAGAAGAATATTTACATTTAGGTTCCAATTTTCCGGCTACCACCCAACCAAACATAGTGTTTTGGGCAATTGGCTCATTCTCGGTACTAACAATTCTACCATATCTAAAAATAGTAAAGAAACAGTCAGACCCCAAAATAATATCACATTCTTGTGGTTTCATGAAATCTTTATCTGCTAACGTAATATTTTTAAGATACTCTATATTTTTCGTATCAAGTAATTCTGCAGGTAATTGAGATGTCACTTTAGGCAGGATGTATGCCTAAACCTTTAAGGACTCGGTAGAAAGCTTTGAACCTACTGTAAGAGTTACTGAACCACGCGTTTGTCCAGCCAATACTCCAGCAATTCCATTTAATCGAATTCTGTCATTCTTTCTTTTTAACCCTAAAGTTCTTATGACATTTTCACTTACAAAAGAACATTCCGAACCAGAATCGAGTAGAGCTCTAAAAGAGTAAGGTTTATTTTCATTATTATATAAGAGAACTTTAGCAGTAGGTAGGAAAGAAACACACTTAGAATTATTGAAAGAAGCACTAGAATTAATTTGTAATTCGTGAGATGTTGACTCCTGTACAAATTCTTTATTTGACTGGTGGTTTTTATTCTCAGATGAATTTGGAAAAACTTTATTTTCAAACTTAGCAGTGCAAGCATTATTACTTTTATTCTCTTCATGTAAGAGTGTATTATGTTTACTTTCACATTTAAAGCATTTCAAATGAGAATTTGGACATTCCTTAACTTTATGAGAGTTTAAACATAAAAAGCAACAGTTATTACGCTTAATAAAGTTCTTTCGAGCAACAACATCCATGGATTTAAATTTAACACATTTATAGAGCGGATGTATTCCTTGACACTTTAAGCACACCTTTGATTGCTTATCATTAGAACTGTACTTGGAACCAACAAAATTTGAACTTTTGGAATGTTTCATATCACTTTCATTGTTAGAGATGAGCTCTAAAGAAGAACATCTTACACTTAAGAAATCAAAAAATTCTTTCAAAGTAGGAAATTCATTTTCTGTACTTTCAATGGACCAAAGTCTACGACTTTCCGGATCAAGTTTTTGAAATAACAAATATATTAACCATGCGTCTCTATTTGTAGCTTCATCACCAACAGCTTGCAAACCCCTAATAACTTCATCACTAGTATTCAGCAAATTTCTTATATTTATGCTATTAGGATGCAGAACTGATTTTTGTTCTAAAAATAATTTAATCAAAGAATTAACAATTTGTTTCTTTTTATCATATCGATTTAACAACTTTTCCCAAGCTTCTTGATAAGATTCATTAGACAGGGGAATATGCTTAATTAATGTAGCTGGTTCTTCAGAAAGTAACCGTTTAAGATACTGGAATTTCTGAATGTTACTTAAACCTACTTGTGAATGGACAGTTGAAACAAACATATCCTTAAAATTTGTCCATTCTGAAAACTTTCCAGAAAATACTGGAATATTCAATTTTGGTAGTCTAATATTACATTGATTAGGAATAGTAACAGAAGAACCTTGCACAGAATTGTGTGTTGCAACGTTAACAACTTCTGAAGGATTCAAAGAATCTAGTTTGTTTTGATATTTAGTTTTTAACTGAAAATACCTGTCTTCAAATTCTGCTAATTCAGAATCATCATCATTTAAACAAGAATCTAATCTTAAGAACTCTTTAAGTAAATCATCTAATCTTTGTAATCTAATCAAAATTTCATTCTTAGTATTCACCTTATCAAAACTATTCTCTAATCTAGTTACAGAGCCTTTCACCCTACCTCTCTCAATTTTAATTTGAGCAGATTTTTTTTCATAATCATCCATTTTATACAATAACTTATAAGCAGAATAATTTCCAAAATAAAATTAATCAGATAACTTGAAAACAAAACTAATCAAAATTACTTCAAAATCAAAAGTAATCAGAATTGCTTCAAAACAAAACTAATGAAATTAAGTTCAAAAACAGAAGTAACTGAATTAAATTCAAAAACAGAACAAATCAAAGTCAAAAACAGAACTCCTATAAAATGTTCATAATTATTCTTTCATACAAACAATAGAATTTTCTGTTCTCAAATGTGCATAAAATTAAAAAATCTTCAAAATTCTTCAATGTAAAATAATAATTCACCATAATAATTAAATATTCAAATATTTCAAGCAAATAAATCATAATGTTCTTGAGAACAACAAGTAAATAAATCATAATAATCTTGAGAACAATTTTCTTTTTCAAGAACTATCAAAACATAATATTGTAGAATACTATTTTTTCTTATTTTATCAATTCAATAAAGAAGATACTAAATTGTTCTCATATTCTAAAATAATATCTTGCTAAATGCAACTTCAGTAGAAAAATTAAGCTTTAGCATCAAAGAACAATTTCAAAACAAAGCAAGTACTCACATATCACGCCTAAGTGCCTCCAATTTTCTTTATGTAGAGAATTTGAAGAAAGAAATCCTTGAAATTTTCTTATTTTTATTTCACAACTCAAAAACAAATCTTGACATTCACGAAAACTTAACACACAATGAAACATACAGTTCTGGTTTCAGAATCAAATTTCTCTAGTTAAAATTAACACTCTAATTAGTATGCTTTCATCAAATGAAAGCCTTAAATTACATTATAAAAATATATCCCCTGCCTAACTGGGTGCAGATAATTAAATAGAATAAAGAAAGACAATAATGCAGCAGGAGCAACATTCTCCATACCACACTCTCAGGAAACCAAACATCAAAATCACTGATGATGTCATAATTAAGATTTCACAACAGCACAGAATGCATAGTGCTGCCATCTGTCAAAAAACAGAATAACTAAATCTTATATTTGATTCTTAATCAGTTCAGCACTGAACAACAATGTTTTGGAAAAATATGTAACAAAGTATCATGAGGAATTAAATTTGCATCTTCAAACATTCAACTACTTTAACTCTATCAAGATTTTAGAAAATGTGTGTTACTCATACCATTTCCCGGTCTATTTTTATCCAAAGAAATCAAGCACAATTTCAAAAGTAAATGTAATCATTGAAAATTAAAAAATTGTTACAATTTTTAATATGTGGACAATCTTTTCTTTTTATTGTATTTATATTTGGAAAGTACATACAATTTCAAATCAGACGTACCTCTCGCATCTCTGTGATGGTCGCTCAGCTCAGTAGCTAGCTTAATAGCCATAAAATGGGCGAATATTAACTTGTTCGAAACCTGTGGGGTCTCAGCTGGGTGACTGTTGAAGGATTTCAGGGTTTTCCTGTATAAGAACGTCAATTAGCGTCGCTTTCCATTGAAAAGTCCTCCCCGCAAAGTCTTCCTCTAGCAATATGGCTTAAAGAAGCTGATACTTAACAAAATCTCTCCCCTCTACGCATATCTCTCTGGAACAATTCCGCGTTTAAAATTTACGCGGTGTTCTTTTTCCCCCTATCTTTTAAGGCTGTCAGTCAATATTCAAATTTTCCTCAGTAATGTTGTCTATAGGCGTTAATGCATTCGCATACTTAAAATATCGCCTTAGAAAATTTATATTTCTAACTCCTTTCTTGTTTGTACTCTTCTTAAAAGTTATTCCTTAGTTCTCAAAATATGCCTAAAATCTTCACTTAATATTTTATGCGTTAAAAGCTGACAAACTGCGAGTAAGTTTTTAACATTTCACATAAAATTAAGCATATATTTTAGAAATATTTTGGCAACTAAGGAAATAAGAGACATCTTTTAAGAAGAGTACACTGAAAATAAAAGTTAAAAATAATAATTTGTTGAGGAGTATTTTAAGTAAACGAACGCATCACACGACCATAGTCTTAACATTAGCGAGGGGAATTCGGAAGTTGACTAACTAACAATCTTAAGCCGCACTTTTCTCTTCAAAAATGTTCTTTTTAATAGGTATGCGTTCTCACGCTTAAACCGTTCACACTATCGGCATTTCATTTTTTCGAACTAGACCAGAACTTCTTCTCCTGATTTAGTTTAGTAATAACTAAATTAAATCAGGAGCAAGAAATCATGGTTGATTTTAAAGAAGCTAAAATGATAAAAAAAAATTATCAAATTACCAAAAATTAATAATTATGAAGGTAATAGAAATTCTACGTCATGCTAATTACACTTGTAGCGATACGTTATCCTACATCATTCCAAAAAATTGGTATAGTATACTGAGAATAACCTTCGCACCCCCATTCCTGAAGAACTTTGGAATAGTCCGACAAAAAAGCCTCACCCCCTTTTCGCTATGAAGTTTGGATCAGCCCATCCATGTAAAGGACTCAGCCTCTGACTTTTGTTTTTAACCCTGATGTAGTGCATGATATGGTCGAAATTACTAGGTTTTTAAAATGTATCGTGTTGTAAATTAAAAAAAAAATCTTTAAGTAATTTGAATACTGTTTGTGATTGCAAAAATTTTTTAACTTTCTATTGCAAGGTGAATTTGACGATATCAAGAAATTGATTCGTTGTATCATTTTTAACTTAATGACAAATGAGTGCTAAATATTTATCTCAAACTTCAAACTTCACTTTAAGAAATTTTTATTCATCTTATCGATGTGAGATTCCGCCTCTAATTATTAAATACATTTTTAAAATACGCGTGAATGTTTTGTTTCTGATATCTACATTGGTTGGCACCAAAATCCTCCCTGTAAAAATAATGATTGTTTCTTATAAATTTCACGCTGCTTAATCAAAAATATCACGTACCATTTTTTAGGTAGGAAGACTTGCTTTTAAAATTAAAGTATTTTATGTGTTTTTTTAAGCGGGAATTGTATTAATAATAAAATTTATATAATGATTAAAATACATATAAAAGCACAAATATTTGTACAAAAATTACTGTCATCTGCATACATATAATATAAAGATATTTCAAATACAAATTAAAAATATCTTAAAATACATCAGAAAAACATAGAACGTTTTCAGCCATTACAAGGCCGTCGTCAGTAGGATTTAAATGTTGTTATTATTTTCTTTGCGCTTATTTGATAATTGTCCAGAAGAAAGCATTGTAATTTAAATGTTGTACGTCAGATGAGACGCCAGATAAAGTTATTCAAATTTTCAACAAAATGAGCTTTCATCTAATATGCAACAAATATCTCCATACTCCATGGATTACCTATGATATTGCATTGTTACAAGCTGCATCTTATTAGCAATTATTTCAATTGATTCTCTTATGATGGCGTCCTGGTAATTATTTGTATGAAAGGTAATTTTTGATAATTTTGGATAGATTGAGGATTATTCTTTTTAATTATTTAACTCAAGGGGAATATAGCACTAGAATTTAAACTCTCATTTATTGTATATAATGATATGTAAATTATCTATAAATAAATGTGTAAAAAAATGCTTTGCCCGAGTTATAGCGCCTTGAAGAATGAAAACATGTTAGCGGATGGCAAATAGCAAATTCCAACACGAAAGAGGATTGGGTGTCGATGTGGAACACCAAAAGAAGAATGCACTGTACAAGGTATCAACACATCAGATTTTCATACTATATTTTGCCAATTCGTTAATGCAGTGAAAATATTTTTTACATGATTTCAGTTTTATCTAGCATTGCAAATTAATATGATAATCCTTCACTGTTTGTTATTATTAAAAACTGGTGCTAGGAAAAATGATACGTGATGGGCCAATTTGGATACCACATTTATATTTAGGAATATTAGATCTATAGAGTTTAAATATTTATTTGGAAGGGAAGAAATTGTTTTATTTTTATTTATTTATTTATTTATTTATTTATTTTTGTCAATCAATGTTATTAAGAACCCTGATTTACTGTGCACGCCATGATTAATGAATTTGAAGGAGATGGCATGATATGTGCCCCATACGTCATTTTGACGTCACAGCAGAAGGGTGTGCACATCCAGCACTACAGCATTTTACTTTAGTCGAAAACTGGGTAGTGGTTATCTAACACCATCATATGTGCCTCCATACGTCATTTTGAGGTCGTTGTAGAAGAGGATTCATATCAAGAGGGCACATATCCACTACTAGAAAATTTTGTTTTATCGAGAATTCCTGATATCTGACCTCTGGATATGTGTCCCAATATGTCATTTTGACGTCAGAGCAAAGGGATACATATCAACGGGACACATTCAGTACTAGGGCATTTTACTTTTGACGAGATCTTTGGTTATACAATTGCTGAACATTTACCCCCCCCCCCCCCCCATACCTCATTTTGACAGAGGTTTCCCGTTTGTACGGCGGGAAACTTCTTCAACAGCTTGGATATATGTCTCTTAGGAGTTTCTCATGCTGAATTATTCAAAACTCCAACAGTGGTATTCCTCCCCTTTCGTTGAGAAGCCTCATAACTTGCGATATATATCTGGTATACCTGTCAGTTGTAGCTGCAATTTATCTTTTAAAATATAAAAAAATGAGGAAATTGAGATTATGTTTTTAAAGAAAAAGTCGATATGATGTTAGTGTTAATCGTGGATTCTACTTTATAACGTAGATTATCAATATGCGTTGTAATCTTTCCAACTGAGTGTAAGTTTTCTTTACCAATCAGTATGATTGTGCTAAGTAATGAAATAGCTTATCAATATTTGTTTATGATAATAACTCAATAATTTGAAAGAAAATTATTCTAATATATATATATATCTTTTTATATTTGACACTTCACAGCTGACAGTGTAAAAGTCAGCGATTGCTTTTATTTCATGTGAGATCACGCCACAGATATTTCACAATAACAACTCATTTTAGTTTTTTGAATAATGTGGGTTTATTTTTTCATCACTAGGCAGTGTTTATTCTTTCAGTAAGTAACTTTGTTCTTATAATAAAGGCATTTATTCAGATTTCAATGTATTTCCACAAATATGGCCGTATATATAATCACAGAAATACATTTTCGAAATTAAACTAAATTTATTTCCAAACAAGACGGTTACTTAACACGTGCGTATTATTTCGTTTATTATCGTCAATTAATCGGTGTTATGTTTTAGTAATATATGTATTAATTAATTATATATATATATATATATATATTATAAATATATAATTATACATACATATTATATATATATAAATGTAAGTTGAATTGTTCTTTGAAAAATGATAGTGGCAAATACACTGATTATGGAAGTTTAAGATATAAAACTCGGATTTTCTTCAAGACTAACATGGCTCAAAATTTAAAAATTGGTGGTAGAAGTGAGAAGAACATTGTTAAATATAAAACCAAATGTTTTTACAACAAAAAACTTGGGGGTGAAGACGGTCTGGTCGAATTGAATCTAAAAACTTGTACAGATAAACGCTTTAAAGTGTGTGTAAGTGCTGGGAATATTGTTGAGGTTAATGATAATGGAGATCATTTAAAATTCTGCAAGGTTTATAATTGTGGCTAAAGACTGAGATGTAGAGTTTGTAACATGTCGTACATAGGACAAATTTCAACTCCTTTGAATATAAGAATCAACAACCATAAGACGGACATAAGAAAACAAAAAAGTGGTAAGTAGGAACCAGAAATTGAGATTACACATTTTGATAGTCGCGGAGTTGATAATATTGAGATTTCAATTTTGAAAACTCTTCCTACTAAAAATGAAAGATTAATCAGTGAAAGAAATACGATGGTAAATTACGGCACGGTTTACTCATATGGATTGAATGTAAAGTTCGATCAAAGTAATGTAACAAGGAATTTTGCAGAAAAATTATTGGATGTCTCAATCTATGAAAGGACAAAACATATAATTGATTATGACAGGAATAAAAATCATAGGAAAAACATTGAATTAAAGAAATTAAAATGTTGCAAAGAGGTTGAAAAATTTACCGAAAATTACAACTCAAACGATAACGAATCAGTAATTGAAAATATTATATTCAATGTCGAAAAGAAAATGATACCAGAACTTTTGAGGAATTTGCATAAAAAACGGGTAGCAACAACATTTGCATGGCTCTAGATCGCTTGAGATTTAGAATAAGAAAACAAAATTTAGGTTGTTATGTTAAGTGCATGTACCAAAAAGATTCTGAAAATAATAAAATATACTGTGTTTTGGATTACATGGGGTCACATCTAAAAGGAGTTAACATTAATAAAGTTTTGAATGCATATAATGAACTTCTGCCGGATAAAAATATAGCGATTTTTAAGGCTTTTTAATATGTTAAACCAATGGGCAGAGTCATATACAACTATAACGATTATGCCAAAGATTTAAAAAACAGAATTAATAATAGTGTATGCTATTGTCCAAAAGAAAAATTCAAAGAATATATAGATCCAACCTACGGACATATATTAACGGGTAGTTTGGATATAGTGCATAATAAGACATTGAGTGAAATCATGAGATATGGAACGAGATACAGAATTAAGAGAGTATTAACAAGAAATATGGTAAGAAAATGCTTGAATATGAATTTAGATATTTTTATTCAAAAATTAGCATATAAATGCAATTTGCCGGCTAGTGTTTTCGAGGAGTAGAAGTATTGTATTTTAAAAGATTTGTATAGAAATTTTGAGAATAGCTCTGAAGGGGTTTCAGAAAAATATTATAACGAATTGAAAGAATATATAAGAGAATTGCAGAATAATTTTATAATAACGTATATAGATAAAGCTAACACAAATTATGCAATTATTTGTAAAACATTATATGGTAAATTACTCAAGGAGGCTTATGGTAATGAAATAAATTATGAAACTTTAAAATCAAGTAAATAAGTTATTGGTAATAGGGTAAAAGCATATTATAAAAAAAATCAAGATAGAACAAAATAGTACTAGCTTTCCATATTTGGTAATGCTTCCGAAGTTTCATAAAGATCCTGTAGTATTTAGAGATATAACATGTGGTTTCGGTTCATATTTGGAAAACGGTAATAAAGAATTGTTAAAGTTATTAAAAGAGATTTTTGATAAAGTACTGAAAGTTAAGCCGGCTTGTATAATTAAAAACAGCTTTGAGCTAGTTAAGCATTTAAATCAAATGAAAAACATTTCAAGTTTAACAGCGTGTGATTTCAAAGACTTGTATAACAGTATAGATTTGGACAGTCTTAAAGTAAAAATTATGGAGTTTTTCAATAAATATAATTCCTCAAATATCGGACAGGATTGGTTTACCAATTTGTTTAATTTTGTAGTGAGTGAGAAATACTTATATGATGGAAAAATTGTTTACAAACAAGTTAGAGGTATTCCAATGGAGGGAAGCTGTAGTTTGATTTTTGCCGATATTTACTTATATATGTACGAGGAACATATTGATACGAACGAGGATATGTAAAGTTTTCGTTATATTGATGACATTTTAATTGTCAGACACAGTGACTTGAAATAGGAAAAAATAGATTGCTATCCTAATGGTTTAAATTTGAAATTGTAGTCAAAAAGTAAAAACATGGTCAATTATTTAGATATTAATATCGAGAAAAAATTGTGAGTTAAAAACAGTTATATATATATATATATATTGGGTCGATCGGAAAGTCGTGTCGTGTTGGGAAAATCAATTCGTACCTGAAAATTCTATCATTAAATTATTAGACATTTCTTCCGATATTTAATGTGTAATAATTACCGGGCATATTTTCAGGTACGAATAATTATATCTAATGTGTAATTATTACCAGTCAGAATTTTCCGGTACAAATTGATTTTGCCAACACGACACGACATTCCGATCGACCCAATATATATATATCAACGATTACAGTTGGACGTAGATCCGCAGCAGCACGTTTAAATTTGCATGAATGCGGGATGCATTCTGTTTTGTGAAACGTATGCAAATTTTGTACTTCCGATTTTGTCGACAACGTGACAGCAGAGGTATGAGATTTTAGGCAATCGGTGGGTGCTGTGAGTTGTCATTAGATGTAAAAATTGAAGAATATGCAAAATTTTGAACATGTCTTCGAGGCATCATTTAGATGATATTACTCATGGTAGAATAATCGGAAAGTTGGAAGAAGGACACAAAATGAGAGATGTTGCCCGTAAATTTAACATCGCGCACAGTATTGTTCCTAGGCTATGGAGTTAAATATGTACTAGGAGCACGGTAGGAGGTCGTCCAAGCAGTACGACGTCCCAAGAAGATCGCTATGTTGTTATTTCGGCAAAAAGGAACCGACGCAGCACAGCTGATCAATTAGCAAATCAATTTTGTGCTGCCACATGAACTAAAATATCGCAGAAAACTGTTGCAAGACGCCCGAAGACCTGCTGTGTGTGTCTCTCTCTCAAGACGCCAACGTAGCGCCCGTTTACAGTGGTGCCTTATGCATCGCAATAGACTGATGACGACTGGTCTACCGTGCTCTTCTCAGATGAGAGTAGGTCTTGTCTATCGTCTGATTGTAGACGTAAACTTATATGGCGCGAGGTTGGTAGTGCTTACTGTCGCGAAAATATTCTAGAAAGAGAACAATATGCGACTCAAGTATCATGGTGTGTACAGGCATCATGTTTACTGGTCGCACGGATCTCTGTGTGCTTGACCAAGGGTCCATGGCCAGTAGACGGTACCTTAAAGACGTCCTGCTTCCATATGTTCGACTTTTTCGAGGTGGTGTCGGCGAAAAGTTTTGTTTTATGGACGATAACGCACCTTGTCATCGCATACAGTCTGTACAAGATTGTCTTTCGGACGAAGATATCCATCGCATAGACCGGCCAGCACGTTCCCCTGACCAGAATCCCATTGAGAATGTATGGGATGCCTTGGGGAGACGTATTGCTGCTCGACAATTTCCTCCTTCAGACAAGGAAACCCTCATCCGTGCAGTGAAGGAGGAATGGGGCAGCTTGCCTCAAAAGCTACTGAATCATGCTGCTCTGAGTATGCCACTCCGTGTTAAAAGTTGTCTCGCATTACACGGTGGCCAGATAATTTATTGATATGGCTCTTACGATTGTTAATTGTGAGTATTTTGCTTTCTTTGTACAGTCATGTTTTCGGACAATATTTGCGTTTCAGAAAAAGAACCTCTAGTAATACCCTATATATATCCTTTCAACAAAAATTTTACATTAAATCCTGTGTAACATTCTATTAATAATATTCTTTGCTACGTGACCCACGATCTCACGTAGATTCTCATTTACGTGTACATATCTTCTTGGGCCTTAAGTTTTGTCCACCAGTGTATACATATATATATGGTATTTAGGTTCAAATTAAAGAGATGATATTCCCAGAATAATGAAAACACGCTTATGAAATGAGACTGTAGTTAAGTATTTTTAATACTTAAGGTGCGTGTATTGTTCCATACACTAACGTCGCTAAATAACTTTTTTATACATAAAAATATTTATTCTAATTTGAAGAACGCTATAAAGGCTCTCTAGATTGTGTTTTAATTTTACCCTAATTACACGAACTGAAGAAAATAAAAATTGTTAACTTATTTAATGTTAATTCACACACCACTCGTATATACCGCTCTTATGGATTAAAAAAAAGAAAAAATACCAATGCCAACTTTAATTTAAAAAACAAAATTCGAAAGAAAATTCTCTTGGTTTTTTTATGTTTGATACATATTACGATGAGGAAACAATTATGTATATGCGAAAAAAATGAGAATAAAAAACTGTTAGTCGTAATTATTTTTTTCCTTTCATTAACTTAAAAGCATTTGTTTATTACACTATGTAAGCATATTTTTTATTACACTTTAAAGGCTTTTAATCAAGATAATGACAATTTACATTAGTTTATTCTCAATTCATAATAAACGCACTTATGGTCAAATGTTTTTGGAAACAGAAATGAAAAATAGCACTTTGTTTCATTAAAGAAATTCAGAATTTGATCGCATTCATTTTTACAGACGTTTTTTTCAAATTCAACTTTAGCCGCTTATTGACGCTTATGCAGCTTATTGCAGTTTTTCTGCATTTTGGAGAATGATCATAAAAAGTTATAAAACGCTGCTCAACTGTTGCGTATTGAAAATTATACCATCCGAAATGTATGTTCTATGAAGGTAAATAATTGAAACAACTTTGTGGAATGGCTTTTTAAAATATTCTAATTTAAAGTATGCGTTTTGTAGTAGAAATGTTTACTTATATATTTAAGTAAATAATCTAAGATTACTTATGTAGTTCTTAATTCTTAAATATTTACAATTATGCCCCGATTTATGATTTAAAATAATTTTATTTAAGTTATTAGTGCATAAAAAATAAAATCGCTTATATGTTACTTCACTGTGAACATTTGCAATTGTCCTTCAAATTGTGTTCTAACTTACACCTAAATTTCACTGGTTGAAAAGTCTAAGAAGATTGTAAATTTCACGACATTTATCGTCAGACATTTATAAGCTCAGTGATGCAAACAAGATCACCATCCAGAGTGCGTTTCGAACAACGATTGTTCTTTATAAATTTCACATTCCAATAACTTTAATAATTTATGTCCATTTTAAAATTGATTTCTCATTACTCTGTGAGGAAGCTTAACTTCCTTTCCCTTATATTACTCCTTTGATGTACCGGTTAAAGCTGCCAATGTGCAATATAACAGGCATGATGATAGTGAGATAATGTTTTCTAAATAGATGTTTTAAGATTACTATTCAAAGATCAACAAAGTTTGCAAAAACGGAATACTATTTATGAAAAAGATTATTATTGCAGTTTCAATTTATATTATTATTCTTTGAATTGGGGAGAGAATGACAAACATAATAAATGTTGCTGTGAGCTCACATTAATCTGCGCTTCATAGAACCTTACTTTAACGAAGATTTCTCAGATGTTCCTTAATGGTAAATAAATTAACTTTCTAAAAATTTATTTAGCTGAAGTATAAAAAAAAACTGGCTTCACGTGTTAACGCCATTTAAAATTTATTATGTAGTGTTTTTAATTCAAATAAATCATTACAAAGGTTCAGAAGATTTTTAAAATATTTGATTTTCAATATTTGAAACAGCGTTGAAATCAGTTGGACTGGAAGATTTTTTTTGTGTGGAAGGAAAGTTATAATGTTGTTCTTAGATTTATTGGTTTACAATTTTACAGACGTCACGCGTAAGAAAATATTATTTATGAAATAGATGTTATAATATGAAATACTATTCAAAGTCCAATAAAATTTGCAAAAGCTAAATACTATTTAAATGTATAGGAAGAACTACTATTGTAGTTTCAACTTATACTATTCTATGAATTGGTAAAATATATTCATAAATGTTAATGTGAGTTTACATTTGTATGCACTCAATAGAACGTCACTTTAACGAAGAATCTTCGAATGTTACTTGATGATAAATAAATTAAATTTCTTTTAAAAAAAACTTTTTTAGAAATAGATTTACCTGAAGTATGAAAAACTTACTAGACGTGTTAACGTCATTTAAATTTTATTGTTGAGTTATTTAATTCTTATTACTCATTCTAAAGATTGGGAACATTCTTAAACTATTTAATTTTCAATATCTGAAACTTCATTGAAGTCAGTTGGATTCCAAGAGTTTTTTTTTCTTATTATTATTGGAAGTTATGATTTAGTTGTTACGAATTTTGCAAGCATAATGTACTTCCATAAATCTGCATAACTCTCTAATGATTCTTGACTTACAGGTAAATCATTATTCTTCAGAAAGTATTACTAACTTGACTGCTATTTTTCAAGATCACTGCTAAAAATAATAAACTGTATAAATTATGGTATACATACGGTAAATCATTTTAACTCTTTCGCGGGCGGTGTCCTTAAAAAAGGACACCTAATTTTTATTTTACTGGCAACAAGAATATTTAATTAAAATTTTTCTTTTATAACGTACTTGAAAATTGTCAAGTTTGTATTTTCTAATAAATTCGTTTATAAATTATGGTGTCAATCCATCATTTAATTAGTTTATAAACAGAATTACTCCGCGCCGGAAAGGGTTAAGTGGCTAACCTGACTGATAAAGATATTATTCAAAATAACTCTTTTTCAAATCAAAATTTCACTGTAAAATAATATATAAAATCTGAAAAAAATTTAAACATTTTGATTTCATTTAACATATTTCTTACTGTATTTTTTGTATCAGTTTAAATACGATGAAAGGTTTTATAATGTTGTAAAACAATGATAAATTTATTGTATAATGCTTTAGTTGTTAATGTAATTGAATATTTTGATGTGCATTATGAATACCTAGTATCCAGAAGCATAACAGTTCATTTTAAGCGTATAGAAAGACAAATATGAAAAGGAAAATGTTATATCCTTTGAATTGAAAGAAACAGCAAGACACAACTAAAGAGGATAAAAGTGGTGAAACAGCTTAACACTTAAAAAAACATATCGAAATTTTTTATAAATTTTAATTTGTATTTTACTGTCAAGAACATGTGAACTAAAACATGTAAATTTTTCTAATTGCACTGCTAAACTACTAAATTGGACATTTATTTCAGAAAAGTTTTGTTTATTTTAAATCAGCTTGTATTGTCATCTAAAGTAATAAAGCTGATAAAGTGGTAAATTAGAAGCTTAGATAGTCAGTAGCAGTTGAAGGGTAAAACATTTGTAAATATTCAGCTTTAAAATTTGATTGTAATTTATTTATGTGCGTGTAATGAGTTCAGATGTGATTTTTGTAATGAAGTAGAAAGCGATTTTTAGCGAAGGAGTTTCATGAAATAAACCTATTTATAGTACAACGAAAAATATAGCGTAATTTTAATCATGAAGTATTTTCGTAAATTTATTTGATTATTAATTCGGTATTTAAAAAATAATTAAGGGTAATTTGTTTTAAATGATTTATATTTAGACTTAATATCTTAATGATTTAATATTCTGTCTACAATTTCTAACATACGACTCAAATTTAGAATACTTTAAGAAATACTTTTTATTTTAAATTTGTTGGAATTTCTTCATAATTAATAAAGACATCAATTAGTTATTAATTTATGTTCCATTACAAAACTATGGAAAATTAAAGGGTTATAATTCTTATTCAAAACTCAAAATTATGGTAAAAGATAAGATTGCAATTCTTGGATTTAATGTCCGCGTGAAAATTTTTCCTCAGAGATGTACAGAAAAAATAAAAGATTATCTAACAAATAAAACCAATGTCTATGGTAGAATACTGCTTACACTTTCAGATTATCTTACAAAATATTCAAAAACATTCGATAGAGTTCGTTATCGTATCACAGGTGAAGTAAATGATGTATTTCCGAATGGTACATTGAGGGGAATAATAGAGATGGTAAATGGATCAGAAATTGATATTCGCGTTCAACCAGTTACTATGAACGAAGTAAGCACAGATATAGTCGATTTTACATATCCATATGATCTTTATTCTGCTACATTTATAACAAGAACAGCAGAATATAAACCACAGATTTTTAGTATTTTACAAACATTTTCATTGCCGCTATGGCTAGTTATCATCTCAACATTAATTGCGATGTCTTTGGTACATTACATCATCTTGAAAAGAAGGTATTCGTTTCAAAAAATTTTACTTCACGTTTTTGCGGTTTGGTTAAGGCAGAGTTCTATTTTAAAACCTTCGTCAGTGATAGAAAAGTTGCTTGTCTTTTCATGGGTTTGTAGGAGCAATGTTCCTTTGTCTAGCTTACGGTTCTGTATTCCTGTCTTTTCTTTCATTTCCTCCTATCACACAAATTAAAGACGTGCCGCAGTTAGCAAAGGCTGTAAAAGAAGGACACTATGACAGCATAACGGTTAGAAAATCAGCTATTTTTGAGCTATTATTAAAATCAAAACAAGAAAATTTAAGAATAATTGGACGAGACATTAACACGAATCACTTGAGTAACGAAAATAGTTTTCAAGATTTTTTCCACGATAGAAACAAACATAATCTCGCTGTTATAGTGGGTTCAGGTGTCGTAGATATTTTGACCATAGGCAATAAATTGGTTTCTGAAGACAATTTCCTTGAAAGCATGCTTGCAATGACTGTCAGAAAAAACTTTTGTTGCAAAACATTGGTGGAAAAATTCGTTCATGTAGTTATGGCTTCGGGATTGTATTTCAAGTATAAGAATGATGCAACATTTTATGCCTCGTCTTCTGGAATACGAAGAGGAAGACACCAGCAAAAGAAAATTAACCCTTACAGATGTTGCTCCTGCGTTTATATTTTTGATATTTGGGTACATCATTTTTTTCTTAGTTCTTATCGTAGAAATGTTGTCAAAACGTATGAAAAAAGCGGATCGTTTGAAGAAAAATAAAAAAAGAACAGTGAGAATCGTATACAAAGAGAATGCTATGTAATTAGCTTTGGAAATTGAATTGTAATTATTATATTCTTATATTACAAAATCTTATGACATTTTGCAGGCGTTGTATGAAAATAATACGGAAGTAATGTATAATTAGCATTTACTGAATAGCAGAATGTCTTTTACTCTGAGAATAATACATTCCATTAGATTTAAAAAGTAAAATATACTACTATGTAACGAGTATTTTCTATGATTATTTCTGCATCAAATTACGCATCGATCTTATGATATGAAATTGTCGAGAAAAGATTTTAAGGGAAAAGTATACGTACGAGTTCGTCAAGCGCGTTTGCAATCCCTTTCCTTTTCATTTTTCTTCTCGAAATTTAATCTTTTATTTCGAAGCCGAAGAGGAGTTAACTCCACAAAAGGAAAACAACTAACGATTGAAAAAACAAGTTTAAACTAAAGAGGATAAAAATGATAAAATCATCCCAAAACTCGTAATTAAAGCCAAAAATTATTATATATTTTAAATTGGATTTTACTCTCAAGAACTGTGATCTAAAACATGCAAATTTATTAGAACACTGCTAAATTGAATAATCATTTTCCAAAAAATACTGTTTTCTTTAAATTGACTGTTATTGTTAAGAATACAACTGAAGTAATTAAAACTGATAAATTGGTAAATTATTAGCTTAAATAATTGGTAAGATCTGAAGCGCAAAAAAACAGGTAAATATATAGCTTTAATTAATGTTTGATTGTAGTTGATTTATACGCGTATAATTCTTCATTTATTACACTGACCCCGAACAAAAAATCAAGAATCTAGCTTGTTAAGATGTGATTTTTGCAATGAAATAGTAAGCTGTTTTTAGATTTAAAAAAAAAATTCATGAAATGAACATGCTTATAGAATAAACATACTTGTTATAAAATGAATAACATAGAATTATTCTAACCATGAAGTATTTTCGTTATTTTATTTCATTCTTTATTAAGTATTTGAAGAACGCTTAAAGATTGTTTGTTTTAAATGCTTTACATTAAAAATAAATATCATGCTGAATTAATATTCTCCCTATAATTTTTAACATGCGATTCAGAGTCAGAGTGATTTAAGAAATAATTTTTTAATAATAAAAGAGCTGGACATTTACACCGTAAAAAGTTACATATAAACGTGAAAATAAACATCACAAGTTTACTAAACGGTGTATAAACTGTTACAAAGTCTAAAAACTATAGAAACATTAAAATATAGTTAAAATATTCAACGTTTCGGTCATGTTCTGTGACCTTCATCAGGAAAACGTTGTCGTAATGTCTTCTAAAAACCGAGCAAAACCATCTTGAATCTAAAAGGTTCGTTATATATCTAGTCAAAAATCCCTTTAATCAATTACAATCAAGAAAACATTCAATGGCAACATCTGTCAGACAAAAAATAAACTACAATTTCAAATTATTTAGATTATGTCGCCGTCAATCAGGTGAAAAATGAGTAAAAGAAAATCGAATGAACAGTGTGGCATGCAGCGACCACATCTATTGTAAGGCGATGCGAATAAATGCAGAACTGAAAACGAAAGAGATAAACTTTGCTAAAATCAAAAATAGCAGTGCATACTTGACCTTTGAAAAATACGAGATGAATAAAATGAGTTGCAAAATATTATTTTAACATGTGCATCCAAAGTTTAGGGATCTTAAATGAGATGTTATCGTTACTAACTTCCTCTTTAATTAATAATTTTTTATTTTAAAGTTCTTCTATTTTATTCATAAACTATAAAGACATCAAACAGATTCTAATTTATTTTTGATAATATATCGATTGAAAATTAAAGACTTACAATTCTTATTCATATCTTAAAATTATGGAATCAGATAAAGTCGCAGTTATTCAATTTTATATCAGAAAAATAATTTTATTTCAATTACCTAAGGAAAAAATAAATGCTAACATATCAAGTAAAAGTGGTAGAATGTTATTTATGCTTGCAGATTATCTTACAAAATATAAGAAAATTCAAGAGATTTTCTTTTCGTTACACAGATTAATTAAATGGTGCACTTCAGAATGAAACATTGACAGGGATAATAGAGATGGTAAATTCATCAGAAATAGATATCGGAGCTGAAACAGTTATTATGAACGAAGTAATCGCAGAGAAAGTGAATTTCTCTTACCCGTATAAACTTCATTCTGCTTCATTTGTGACTCGGAAAGTTGAGTATAAACAACAGATTTTTGGCATTTTACAAATTTTTTCATTGCCGCTTTGGATAGCTGTCATCTCGATTTTAATTGCGTCCTTGATATATTACGTCTCCTTGAAAATAAGGCCACAGTTGGCAATTGTCTGTAAAAGAAGGGCACTGACACTGCATAGCGTCTCAACTATCAGGCCATTTTTGAACTGTTATCAAAATCAAAAGATGAAAATTTAAGAATAATCGGACGGGACATTGAAACGAATAACTTAAGTAACGAAAATACTTTTCTAGAATTTTTTAACGGTAGAAGCAAACAAGATCTCGTTTTTCTAGTAGATACTTATGTCGTTGATATTTTGTTTGTAGGAAATAAATTTGCCTCTGAAGATTGTTTCCTTGTACGCATGGCCGCAATGCCTGACCGACAAGAATCTTGTTGCAAAAAATTGGTGGAAAAATTTGCCCATAGATTTATGCCTTCGGGACTGTATTTCAAGTATGAAAATGATGCAGATTTTTTAATTCGTATGCAACGTCTACACACATACTAGGAAAAATACTCTAATAAAAGAAAATTAACTCTTAAATATGTTGCCTTGCCTTTATATTTTTAATATTTGGACAGATAATTTTTTTCTTAGTTTTTATCATAGAAATAGTGTCATTTCATATGAAGAAAGTCACTCGACTGTAGAAAAATCATAAAAGAAGAATGGGAATCACATACAAAGAAGGTAATTAGTTTTGAAAACTGAATTTACTTGTTCTATTCTTATAGTATGAAATTTTCAAGAATTAATATAAAAAAAAGAGAATTATTTATATAAATAAATAAAATACTAATAAGCTATTCTTATGTTCACAGAATCCAACGTATTTCTTGATTTATTTGATTAATCTTACACTGTAAAAAAAAAAAAAAAAAATGGTAACGTTCTACGTAAATTCCAGGAACGTTACTCCTTTTCACGCGTTTTCATAATAATTTAACACTTTCCTGAGAAATTCTGGTTTTTATTCCTAGAACGTTCCTGATCAAAGCGGCAACAGCAAAACGCTGCCATTTTATTTGCTGTCGAAAACCGAACACCGCCTAAACAAGAAACGTGGTCTTCATTTTCATTCTCATCGTATCGTACAAGTAAAGTCTCGCCATATCTCTCACCGATGTTCCTACCCCTACATATCTCGAAATTCTAAGAAGAAAACAAGATAAAACAGGTATGTTATCTTTTTATTTTCTTTTACCGAATATAAATAATGCATGATTAATATGTATGCTGTTTGTATGAATTTTAGTAAATCCATGGACGTACGGTGGGATCACAGATCTTTGATAACTATAATATTTAATTAAAGCATTGCACTTTTAACAATGGATTTCTGTACTTTGAGTACAGATAAAATTATAAATAAATATAAATTATTTACATGGGTGTGTATTGCGTAATCATATATGTATTCTAGGCATCGAAAATGTTTACATATTTTGTTACTTTAGTGAAAAAGTTTCGGCATTATGAATACTAAGCCCTTTGATAGTTGTAATTTTCGTTTAACTAATTTTTGCATGTTTGCACTCTCATTATAGATTTTATTTTTGTCTGCAAAGGATTTCATTTTCATTGCGTACATGTAAATACTAATTTTGTTTTTCGTTTGATCCTCTTGAATCGCTACTTACAGCTTACCGTAAACAGTAAACGAATTTTAAATATAATCGGTTGAACTTATTTTTCAATTTCCTTTGAGCTATCAATATCAAGCTGAAATTGCAAAATTCTAGCTGGAAACGATATTTTTGAGGGGGATGGGGGGGGGGGATGCTGAAATCCATAGGCTTTCAGTTACAATGTCTTTCTATTAGGTAATACGTGCATACGTGTAAATACTAATTTTATTTTTCGGTTGATCCTTTTGAATCGCTACTTAGTGCTTACCGTTAACGGTAAATAAATTTTAAATACAATCGGTTGAACTTACTTTTCAATTTCTTTTGAGCTATCGATATCAAGCTGAAATTGCAAAATTCTAGATGGAAGTCATTTTTTTTTGGGGGGGGGGGGGAGGGCTGAAATTTATAGGTTTTCAATTACAATGTCTTTTAACCTAATTACCTAATAAGGTAATATAAATAAATTTCTCTTATCTCTAGTGTTATGCTTATGGACTTGATAAAATTAAATGAAAAAATTTAAATTGATTTTTTGTTTCTTTAAATCCTTGAAGAATTATTAATTCTGAGGAATGTTTTTTAGTCTTTTATGTCATTCCCGAATTTTCTTTTTAAATGATACGCACATCCATGAAATTACTATTAGTAATAATTCTTCGATCCATTCAAAATTGTTATCTTTGATAATCCCCAATTCAATACTAATGTGTGTGTGTATGTAAGGCGGTGGGGGTGAGGGTGGATAAGCACAAACCTTTTTACTGGCTACCTGATATTTCCGCATTTGTAGAGTCCAGACCTCAGGTGCCAAAAATTGTTTTGATTCATTGTTTCCACGGCTGCCACCTGCTTCGAATTAAGATATTCTGTTAGAGAAATCAAATCATTTAATTGCTGAAATCTTCAATTGTATTCATCAAAAATAGAAGCAGTTATGTTTGGTGTAAAAAGCAAATAATTTGGGCAAAAATGTAACACTTCTTAAAAAAGAAAATTCATTTACAACGCAACAAATCAATTGGGTAAAAGACGCTGTTCCCTTTTTAGGTGCGTTCGTAATTATATAAATACGTAGCACCTATAGTCGTATCACTCCGTCTGTCTGTCTGTCCGCATATAAAAGAGCAAAAACTACCCAACTGAGTGGTCTGAAATTTTAAATATATAATTGTTGCAAACTTTTGTCGAGTCATTTCAAATTTTATGAAAATCGGATGTATAGTTAAATTATAGGGACAGTCAAAGATTTTCCGTTACATTACGGCTAATGGGAAAAAATTATTTCAAGTGCATTTTAATGATATCACAACCTTTAGAACAGAATGAAATTGATATGCACTTATGAAGTGCACTAAAATATACATTCAGTACAATATGCGGTGCAAAAAATATTTATAAAACTAGTTATAGTAGGAACGCACCTCATTTGTCACGTTTGACGTGGAATTTCCAACTTGTTTTCCATGTCAGTTGCATGGCGCAACAAATATAATTTGAGGGAAAAAGATTTATATATTTTTATGAATTTAATTGTATAGTGAATAGTTTTATGCAGCATTTTAACCAGTGTTTTGATACTTGGAATTTTATAGAATTTTGCAGTTTTCCTCCGTTAAAGATGCATTTTTCTGTTTTTAGTTCCATATTTCTGTTTAATATTTACCAAACAAAGTTTATGTATGCAATTTTCAGTGTTGACTTTAGAAGAAAGAGGTCATTTGATGAGAATTTTTAAAAGAGGACATTCTTGCAAATTTTCCTAAAAACGAATATCAATAAAATTTTGTTTTATTTTCCTGTACCTGATTAACAAATTTAACAATATTTTTGATAAATTTTTCATTCACTGGCTTATTTTGGAATTTTTTTCCCATGTCTAATTGAAATTGTTCGTGATTTTTTTTATTGACTGACAAGTTATATATATATTATATATATATATATATATATATATATATACATAAAATTTCCTTCTTCTGATTGACAAATTTATCGTGATTTTTTTGCATGATCAACTGAGGATTTTTTTTTTTTTTTTTTTTTTTTTTTACGATTGCACGAAGAATTTTGCATAGTAATGAATTTCTCATTATTTTCCTTCTGGAAATTATAGTGTTGACTCTAGAAAAAAAAGGCTGTTGGGCGAGAAATTTTAAAAACGGACACTATTCTCAAAAACGGAACCTTTAAAGTCGTTTTTTGTCGGTGAAATCTACGACATTTTCTTATGACCGATTGAAATTTGGAATTTTTGTCCTTATTGACTAATGATTTTTTTCCCTCCCATCGATCGGTGAATTTCGTATTTTTTTCTGCATCTTACTGAAGAATTTCGTGATTTTTTCTCAAGATTGACTGTTGAAATTCCTGATTTTTTTTCCTGCAGGTGACTGACAAATTTTGGAATATTTTAAAATAACCAATTAAAGAATTTTTCCTTTTTTCCCCGACGATCGACTGGAGAATTCCACAATTTTTTCCAACAACTGAATGATGATTTTTGAAAAGATTTTCCTTGCCACCGATTGATGAATTTCGCGATATTTTATTTTTGTGGATTGGCGATTTTTTTTTCTTCCTTGCCAATTCAAAAAACTCGTGGTTTTTTCCCCTATTGTCGGTAATTGAGTTTTGCGGATCTTCCGCATGGCGTGGAGTTTCCCCCCAACCGTTGATAGTTTACTTTTGTTGATCTTTTCCAAACCCGATTGATGAATTTCATTAATTTTTCCTATAAACAGTTGGTAAATTTTCAGATTTTCCGCCATGACTTACTGGCGAAACTTACAAATTTTTTTTTTCATGCAACCAATGGGCGAAATAAGCAATTATTTTCCCTCAACTGACTGAAGAATTTTGCAATTTTGTCCGTAGCAACTTGCAATTTTTTTTCCTTTTTTCCCCCGACGATCGACTGGAGAATTGAAGAATTTTTTCCAACAACTGAATGATGATTTTTGAAAAGATTTTCCTTGCCACCGATGGATGAATTTCGCGATATTTTATTTTTGTCGATTGGCGAATTTTTTTTTCTTCCTTGCCAATTCAAAAAACTCGTGGTTTTTCCCCCTACTGTCGGTAATTGAGTTTTGCGGATCTTCCGCATGGCGTGTGGTTTTCCCCCCAACCGTTGATAGTTTACTTTTGTTGATCTTTTCCATGCCCGATTGATGAATATCATTAATTTTTCCTATAAACAGTTGATAACTTTTCAGATTTTCCGCCATGACTTACTGGCGAAACTTACAATTTTTTTTTTTTTCATGCAACCGATGGGCGAAATAAGCAGTTATTTTCCCTCAACTAACTGAAGAATTTTGCAATTTTGTCCGTAGCAACTTGCAATTTTTTTTTCCTTTTTTCCCCCTTTCGCATGACCAATTGACAAATTTTACGATTCTTTCCCCCAACTAAATCTATAAAATGTAATTTAATTTCTGCGTCCAATGGACGTATTTCATGAGCTTTCCACCCCTAAACCAGAAAAAGAAATGAATCAAAATGGTGCATCAAAAGTGGCAACAAAGGACAGAAGCTACATACATTAGTTAAAAAGAGCCGACGGGCACATGAAGTAGATAAAATGGCCGGCAGGCGCATAAACTAGTTGAAAAGAGTGCCAGGCGCTGCTTCTTGCCAAATTGGCCTAGTGTCAGTACTAGATTGGCCTTTTGTTTTCTTTTTCGTGACCGATTGGCGAAATTCACTGGGTTTTTTTCATGTGTTCGATAAATTAATTTCTTGATATTTTTTGCACGACCGATTGATAAATTTCGAGATATTTCTCTTTAACTGAATGCTGGAATTTATGATTTATTTCCCACAGTCAATGAATGCATTTTGAGAAATTTTCTCCTATGACCGGGAAATAAAAAAAGTTGAAAAAGTACAAGAAAAAGGGCCACCATGCATGTAAAGTAGTTAAAAAGTGCCGCCATGTGCTACGCCTGCCAGCCTAAATCCAGGCATGTGTTAAACCATTCGCAAAATGCAAATAATTTTGTAAAATGGCGATAGAAGTTTAATTTTTGTGAAATACGTGGCGAATGATTATTTTAATGATTGTTTTTAAAATAGGTACAAATAACACCAATTTTTTTTTATGTTTCAAATACAACTGAAGAATAGGTAAACTGTTATGATATGGTGCACTTTAAAACTAAGAATTTTTATACAAATTATTGTAAAGTTTAAAGTTTAGGAACAAATACAAAGAATAGTTGATTCATCAATATGTATTTTAATTTTATGAAAATATATTATCTACAACAAACTTATTGAAAAATAACTGTGAATGTAAAGTCATTTTGATTCTAGTAAACTAAGAAGACTCTATAGATAAATGCAGTTCCTTTTTTATTAATGTTATTTATATTTACTCATGAAACATTGCAAATTTAACTTGCTAATTCTTTATATCTATTTCAGCTCCTTTTGTCATCTCTTCACGTCTTCGTCGTAATGGCCAAAATTCCTTACGGTACAAGTAACTTCCTTTTCCCAGAATTAAATAAAGGATTAGCATCGAGAACATCCACGACTTTTGGGGCATGTTTAAAGAGAAATTGCTAAATGCACCTTAAAACCAAGTGCTCGTCAAAGGAATAAAGTTGAAAAAAAAAAAAAACCCTCCAACATAGGTAAAGTTAAACTTGTCAGACTTCCTTGTAGAGGGGAGATTAATTTTACTCTTGATGAAAGCGTGCCTACAGAAGTACTTTAAGCTAGCAAGCAATTCCTTGCTGAAGAGGATATGAAACTTGTGACTGAGAGAAATTGTGAGACTGAACACATTAATATAATTTTCAGATAGAGGCGTTTACTTGTTTCTGAAAATATATTGTTAAGGATATTATCCTAAATTATTCAATTTTTTTTTTTTTTTTTTTTTTTTTTTTTTTTTTTTTTTTAACAGAACAAGCTCTTTTTCACGATTTTAATTTGATTAATGGATTCAATTTGGAATTTCGTTTTCTGGAGTGTCTTTAATTCTGTGCTCAAAACATAATAGGAGAAGTTTTTGCGCAAAAACAAAGGAATACCTTTATCGTTGGAATATTCTAAAATCATCAAAATCTTAATATAACTGCTCTAAAATTACTACTTTTTGGTTTTAAAGGATTAAAATGCCAATTATTTTTATGAAATATATCCATTGGAAGCGGATCTTACTGTAGCAAAGATGTCTGGCCCTGAAACTCCCCGTGTTTTAGCACTTGCAATGTTAATGATACTACTTCTGTTTAATTTTAGTTGAAAATCAAGATGTCATATCAGTACATGGGTTTGTGAAATCAATAATGCTGATGTTTTCCATTTACTACTCCTGTAATATGCAATATCCATCTGAGAGTTCAAGATCATTACAATTTATTCAAACCTACCTATTACAATTAACAGATTCATCGAAATTGGGATAAAAATTAATTATATTTTGTTCAAAATGTCCTAAGTATTGACCAATGTTCATCAAAGTTATCAGCCTTTTTTCTGAAATTGGCCCCTTTTAATATTATTTTGGTTGTTTCGGAGAATGATGCACATGTCTGAAAAAATCCTCATCTGATTTATATTTATGTACAATCAACGAAAAATCTACTCCAAAATCTCCACATTGTTGTAGAGAACACTAAAACATCTGTTCAATTGGGAATTATGTCTTCTTTCAATTTAAAAATTAATTTGGGAAGTTATAACCATATTAAAATTGTAATAAAATTTCAAATTATCAATATGAACACCTAATTTTGACCTCACAGTTAATTTTTTTGGTAAATTACCTTCAGTTAAGAAATGGAAAGCCATAAGATGAAGTAATTTAGGAAACTAATTTCCAATCAAATGGCTATTTTTAATTATCTCTATAAATATTAAAAGTGTGTTTATATACATATTTCCATTCTTTTTTAAAGTTAGTGAAAATTGACTCTTACGTCATTCTGAAGATGTTACTCAAAAGATACATTGGTGTGTTCATTTATTAGTTGACATTATTTTTTCTTGTAAATTTTTTCAGAAACTTGCTGATATGTTGGAACGCTTTCATATTTTTTTAACAAAATGTTCGTAATGTTTTAAATAATAAAAAAAACTTGCTAAATTCTCTTATTTTGTAGTTTTACTTATTATTTTATATTATTTAATGTATTCAAAATATTAATAGTGAAATACATTGAGTTTGAGATGTTTTTGGATGTTGTTGGGCATTATCTGGTCATTTGTTGAAAAGTATCCACTAAAAAAATAGAGAGAATGAATTCAAAGTCAGAGAGTTAGAAGGAAGGGAACAAATAAAATAGCATTAATCCTATACAAAAGCTTAAACTAGCTAACGCATTCTGAAAATCAAATAGCGAATGCAAGAAAGTCCTTCAAGTTGGGACAAATGATATCAAGAGGTTGAAATCAGTGTTTGAAATTAGTGATCATAAAATGCAACAGAATTATTTCATTTGATGACTACAAAATTATTCATAGTCATTGAATTTTATGCTTATATTTAACACTTATTTTTGTATAGCTTTTAAAATCTTCAGTTTGTAAAGTTTTTCTTCTACTTCCTGCTGCACATAGTACGTCCAAAGCTGGTCACCCCCTTTTGGAAAGAGAACAAAATGGATAGAGGTGTGTCACGTATCCCAATTCACTGGTCAATCTCAATAACCAATCACTGATAAATCTGACCTTACAGATTACAGCCCTAAACTTCTTGCACATATTATTCAAAAGCTTGATTGTTAAAAAGCCGATTAAGGAGAGTACTATTTTCTTAAAAGTTTTAAAATTAATATATGCCCAAGGGCTGAACGAAAAATATCTTATTTTTCTTTCAATTGCATCTAATATTAAATGTTTAAAACTAGGGATGCACCGAATATTCAGTATCTATTCCGTATTCGTCATATTCGGCCATGTTACCAAAGATTCGTTTTGGCCAAATATCAAACTATTCGGTATTCCGAATATCAAAATATTCCGCCGAGCCGAATACTTAAAAAAAACTTTAAAAACATATTTTTTAAAACCTTATACAACTTCTACGTTTAACAGTCAACTTATAAAGATATTCGGATTTATTAGAAACAGAATCGTATTTAAATAAAAGAAAATGATTTTACATTATTTATTTGCTGTTTGTTAAGTATTATTTAATAAAATTAACCAACCACGAGGATTTTCATAGGAATTAATTATGTACAAATGCAAGTTCCTGAACATTGTCCAGTAAAATAATCTGCTTTTTTCTAAGATTTTAAAAACAACGGACACTGATCTAGGGTGCATTTAAAACTTCCTTGCTTAACCCTTGAACCGCTGGTGTTGCGTTGACGCAACGATCAAAATAAATGCGTATAAAAAATTAGCTATCAGATGAATTTTATATTAACGGTAATTTTTAAGTACTTAATATTATAGTTAATAATTCAATATAAAAAAATTTCTTTCCCCAGTTCTTTTACATTTAATAACGAGATCCAACTTGAAGCATTTTTAAACGAAAACCTTACTGTTGTCGTTTTTCGCAGAAGAAATATAGTTAGAAAAACGGAAGTTTTAGATGTAATCTATTTTTAGACAAGATCAAATTACATAAAAGCATTTTACGAATCAGATGTTTTGTTTTAGTGGGGGAGAAAGAGAAAGCAGGTGTTGCATTTACGTAACGTCAGCGGGAGATTAGTGGTTCCCTTATCCACTCGTGTCGTTCGACTCTTTGTGTTTCTTGTCATTTTGTGGTCATAGAGATGCCTAAACCGTTAGAGGAGGTTCTTCGATGAATTTTTGTTGAACATACAGATAAAGATGATTGGAACAAAATTGATATTAGATTAATATTAACACAATTATACTAATTGGTAAACAAATCATATTAGATGTAAATTTCCAACTGGGCGAAAAATGTCCGGACCAGATTCGAACCCGGGACCTCCTGGCTGAAGCCGACAGTGCTCTGCCATCTGAGCTATCCCGGTCGATTCTGGTCGAACTTTTTCACCCAGCTAACCTTGATGATTACAGCATCTGGTCTGAAACCTGGTTCAGCTCAACAGAATAAATCTCAGGTAATGGAACTCCAGAAATCGCTGGATACGAAATTACACTAGATTAATATTAACACAATTATTCTAATTGGTAAACAAATCATATTAGATGTAAATTTCCAACTGGGCGAAAAATGTCCGGACCAGGATTCGAACCAGGGATCTCCTGGCTGAAGACGCCAGTGCTCTGCCATCTGAGCTATCCCGGACGATTCTGGTCGAACTTTTTCACCCAGCTAACCTTGATGATTACAGCATCTGGTCTGAAACCTGGTTCAGCTCAACAGAATAAATCTCAGGTAATTGAACTCCAGAAATCGCTGGATACGAAATTACACTAGATTAATATTAATACAATTATTCTAATTGGTAAACAAATCATATTAGATGTAAATTTCCAACAGGGCGAAAAATGTCCGGACCAGGATTCGAACCCGGGACCTCCTGGCTGAAGCCGCCAGTGCTCTGCCATCTGAGCTATCCCGGACGTCCCGGGCTCGAATCCTGGTCCGGACATTTTTCGCCCATTTGGAAATTTACATCTAATAAAAACTGATATTATTCTTATTTCGCCAGAAATAGCAGGAATTATCGATGAAGAAGGAAAGATAACATATCAAACTAAGATGATGATATTTTCTCATGCAATATTGATGGCAAATTGGCTTAAAAAAGTTTGTGTCCTTTAAAATTTTTACAACTCGTACATTTAAAAAAAAATAGGAGACTTGAAGTGAATAAAGGGGGAAACGTTGAATTTGACACAGCCAAAAGATGAAGAAAAAATAAAATATTGACAAATGCGGGAAGAAATCAAGATTATGTTCGAAAATAAAAAGTTTCACTTTGATCTTAGACATGAAGTTGCACTTCAAAGGGTGAATGTAACAGCAAACACCGTAAATGGTTAAATAAAGTGTTAGATAGAAACAAATCAGCAACAAGAAGGCCTAGTAAGTTCAGCATGCAAAAGCCATTACAGACAGAAAGCGGACATTTAATTGTCAAGTTCGATGACAGCAGAAGACTGCATTGTAAACAGTGCCACACCCAGAATGTTTATAGATGCAGTAAATTTGGGATGTTGCTTTATTACTTAAGTGTAGCGAATGTTTTGATGTTTGAAACTGTTTTCTGGATATAAACAGTAATTTGTAAACAAGAAAATAATTAAAATTCAATAATAAATTAATTACATTCAAAATGACTGTTTGCTTTCTAAATTGTAAGAAAGCTAAAAAAAATTCTTCCAGTGCGCAAATCTAAGAAAACCCTGTAGATGTTCAATTGAACTCATTGAACCTCATAGTCTTATGCCACTGACGTTGCGTGAACGCAACACTCTATTTTTCGCAATCTAAGACAAGGTTATTTAATTTAATTATAAATTAATGTTATGTATGTTCAAATGAATAACCAATAACATTTGTATAAAAAATTTCTAACCCCTTTTAGGCGGTTAATGGGTTAATAAAAAGGAGTAGAACAGTTATTCTTGCTGGGTTGCCACCATATAAAATTTGAATAGATTGTATTATTTTTTTACTTTTACTTTAGTATTAAGTATCCTGTAAGTAAGTATTTAGTTTATCCTGTACAATTTTTCTACCAATTTTTTCACAATTTCTCTTTGATTTTAAAATATTTGTTTTAGAATTTAAGAAAATTTTATTCATTTGTTTTAATTCACAGAAGAAGCCATGAAATTTAAAATTTTACTAACTAAAAAAGTCGTCTACTAAATTTTACTAATTAAAACTATCGTCGTCTTAAATAACTCAAAGCAGATTTTTTCAGCATAAATTTTACTTGAAAAAAGTTCTTGTTCATCAAAATGAGAGTTTCTGTTTTAAATATTATGTATATATTTTTTAATTTAACATTTTAATGCCTTTAACTTTGAAATATAAAACTATTTGACAAGCCAAATATGCGGTATTTGGCTCAATAGTTAATATATGGCTAGCCAAATATTCAGTATTCGGCCTAACGGTTATTATTAGGCTAACCAAATATTCTGTATTTGGTTCGCCTGTAGGCCAAATATTCGGTATTCGGACAAAATTAGTATTCGGTGCATCTCTATTTAAAACCAAATGAAAAGATATTGAAGCAAACGAAGAAGTAAAAGATTAAGTGCATTTTTTCTATTAATTTCTAAATATAGTAGTAATATGTGCTTCAAATCAAATTTACGGTTGCTTTTATTATTATAATCTTGTAAATTAAAAACTTCAATAATTTTAACTAAAAATAAAATATTTGTTATTTTTTCATAAAGTATCATATGTTACAGTTACGCTAACGATGAATTTTAGAAATTGCCTGTAAATTATAATTTGGCACCAACGTTAGTTACAATTGGTGTTATTTGACACCTACCGTATATTTTCCAAGTTCTATCACTGATTAGGGTATCAATCTACACACTCTAAAATCTAGCATAGAACAGTATTGGAGAAAAATTGCCTAAAATCTTTTCTAAAACTTTGTTTCTAATGATATCTTAAAAGACATATGCTCACTAAAAATCGCATAAACATTTTAAAGGATGATAAAAAAAATTGCATAAACTGCATTCAAGGTGCATAATTTCAGACATATACAGTTACCATTCTGTCAAATCTTGCAGCTTTGTGCACAGGTTTGGCATTTAACAGACACACAGACACATACTTCTATATTTTATTGTTATAGATTTTGACTCCTGCAGCATATATTTTTTAAGATATCATTATAATGGGGGGGGGGGGGGGAATCTCAGAAAAACGCGCTAGAAATTATGAGATCTATCTGAAAATGACGAAATACTTGACGAAAGAGGAAAAAATATATTTATTTTTATTACATATAAAAATTCATGTAAATATTCATATTGACTCATACAGGTAGAGTATCTTATGGGTTTTAGTTCATTCTAATTGATATTTGTATCCATAATGCATATTGCTTAGCAGATAGAATGAGGTATAAAATTAAGTATTTTCAAAGGTTTGTTTGTTTATTAGTGAAGCTTCCTTTGTCTTCTTTTCACAAATTGATCTATTTACAAATCTAAAATTTGCAACATAATAGACGGAAAGTTTCATTTTATTAAAAACAAAATCCGTCTGCAATGAAAGAAAAAAAAAACCTCACAAAAACATGCAAGAAATAAAATTGTAGAGTACAAAACTTATTATATAGGCTAAAAAATACTGAAATCGGATTCTCTATTTGAGTACCAAATTATGTGCGCGAAACGAGAATAAACTCTAGAAAAAGAAAAAAAAATCTAGAAAAAAAATATTGGCAGAAAATTTAAAAGTCTGTGAATGAATTCTGAATTAAATTGGTTGAAGGACAAATTTTACCATATTTGCCTGAAAGATTGAATGCAATGTAAAAGTTTACACAGAAATGAGAGAAAACAACTAAAAATCGCATAATAGTCCAGGCAATAGAGACCGTATAGGGGCTCTTCCTAGCAAAATTAATGATAGTTCTGAAAAAACGCTTACTATATGTTTTTTGGGTCGCTGAATCTGAATTTTTAACTTCCCACCAAAATTTCCCCTGGCAACCCCCCACCCCAAATTTACGTAAAAAGCCCCCCCCCCCCAAAAAAAAGGGTTTTTATTAAAAAATCAATTTTTTTATTGTTTTAGGGGAAAAGTATCTAGACAATCAGAAAGTAAACAAAATTTGAAACAAATAAGATATATGACATTATGACGTAGGATGAATGGGGAGGGGGGGGGATCTGTCTCGGAACATGCGCCGCCGTGCTGCGTGGACTAAGTTGCGCAATTCCACTTAACCACTCACATCGTTTACATTCGCCCTCCCGTCTCCCCTCCGAACTTTCCTTATAAAGTTTACTTTAAATTTTGTGGGTCGCTGAATCCGAATTTTTGACTTACCCCAAAAATTCCCTTCCCCGCAACCCACCCAAAATAGTTGTTTTTAAATTAATTTTTTTATTGTTTTAGGGGGGAAAGTATGTAGAAATTCAGAAAGTAGACAAAATTTGCAACAAATTCGATATATGACATTATGACGTAGGATGAACGGGGAGGGGGTGGACTGTCTCTGAACTTGCACTGCGGTGCTACGTGCACTAAGTTTTGCAAGTCTAGGCAATAGGGGATTTTACCTGGCAAAATTAATGCTAGTTCTGGATTTCGACTCACTTTATATTTTTTAGGTCGGTGTATCCGAATCTGTAACTTCCTACCCAAATTTCACTCGCCAAACACCCCAAAAATTGATTTTTTGAAAAAATTTGGCTTTTGAGAATAGCGCGCGGGGAATGTTCCGATTTTTTTAATAAAAACCTTTTTTGGGGGGCATTTTACCAAAATTTGGGGGGGGGGGTAATTTTGGTGGGAAGTTACAAATTCGGATTCAGCGATCCAAAAAACATAAAGTAAGCCAATTTCCAGAACTACCATTAATTTTGCCAGGTGAAATCCCCTATTGCCTGGACTATAAACATTTTAAAGGATAATTTAAAAAAATCCCATATACTGCATTCAAGATGCATAATTTCAGGCATATACAGTTATCATTCTGTCAAATCTTACAGCTCTGTGCACAGATTTGGCATTTAACAGACACACACAGCTGACACATATTTCTATCTTTTATTATTATAGATTCTGGGTCCTGCAACATACGTCCTTTAAGCTATCATTACAATGGTGAAATGAACAAAAATTAATAATCTGATAATACCATGGACTAATAATAATTACATCTTACTCTAATCGGGATTTGTGTGGTATATTATAAAAAATTCAAAAGTAAATCTGTACATCAAGAAAAAATAACTCATTTCTGCATTAAAAATTGTCAAGAAGAATGAATGCAAAGAAAAAAATCCTAGTAAAATCTAAAATGAAACGTTTCTGGACTGCAAAATAATTCCCGGAAGGTTCCTGGGAAAAAATGGGCAGCTGGATTACTGATTATTTACACGAAATGTGTCTGGAAAATAACAGAAATCTTATTGAACAACACTAGATTAACCGGGATAGCTCAGATGGCAGAGCACTGGCGGCTTCAGCCAGGAGATCCCGGGTTCGAATCCTGGTCCGGACATTTTTCGCCCAGTTGGAAATTTACATCTAACTTATTGAACAAGTCTGAAACATTCCATTGAAAATAAGTAAGCTTCCTGTGAAATATGAGTAATGTTTTTGTTGCCGACAGAAACCTTCCTGATCTTTCACAGAAAGGTCACTGACATTTCACAAGAATGTTTTTGTTGTAGACAGAAAACTTTCTGATCTTTCACAGAACGGTTACTGACGTTTCAGAGTAATGTTTTTGTTGTCGACAGGAACATTCTTGATTTTTCTCGAAAAGGTTGCTGACGTTTCAAAGGAACGTTTTTAAATTATACAATAAATTTCCAATCATTTTCAAGAAATATTTCTTGGATATAATGGGCAACTCAGCTGCCATTTTTTCCCCCAGGTACGTTCCTGGATATTTTTACAGTGTGAAGTCAACTTCTCTATGTTAAATCAACCAAACATGGCAGCGTAAAATTTTTCATATCAAAAGAAGCAATCATCGCAGAAAAATAAAACCAAAACTACAAGAACCTACTGAAGAAGATCTTCAATTTGAGGACAAATTCATCTTCATAAATTAATTATAAACCGAGATACAGATTTTTTTTAAATAACGTCGAGATACTGAAAATGATTGATTAATTTTCTTCGTCATACTTTATGTTTCAATCGAGATAGAGACTTAAATAATGGACAGAAAAAAATAAGGATAAGGACAGATATTTATTCAATCTACATGTTTTTATAAAATTCTATTTTAAAAACCTAAAATTTCTATTCTTAATTAGCGAAAAACTGTTAATTAATTCTAAAAGGGTCTAGCCGGATAAGTATAGCGAAATGGCCCCCACTGCCGATGTTTGAAATAACATGTGTGGTAATAAGGCTCACCATGAGAATACAATGTAGAGTGTTTTTAGCCCCTGAGCTTGAACTGTCCTTGAGATAATCGGGGAAGTATGCGCCGGCGCTACTATTTCTAAAATAAGCTTTTCTCAAAAAGTACAAAAATTAAAAAAATAAAACCAACGCCAATTACTGAAGAATATATTAGTTCACATTATATATTTTGTTCACACTTTTATACAAATTTTAACACAGAAAAATAAACATTTTTTTTTTAAATTTAGAAATGTAGAAATTTTATATTTATATCAACCAAAAAATTATAGAATAATGTTCCAAGTAAGAAGTAAGAAAGTAGTAAGAAGTAAGTTTAAGAAAGACAAAATCGTTAAAATCGAAGATGCCCTTTTTGAGTTATAAAAATAATAATGCTAGTAACTTGTTAAAATATTCGAAACTTCCCTGTTTGCATCCGCAGAAATACGCTACTATCAATGCATTGGTCTATTTCTGACATTTCCACTTGGGCAGGATACGCAGTGCACCAAAATAAGAGATTCTTTTCATACATACCGCTTCCCTATAGATGTGTTTCGAGTTTGTAAATATGCTGTTATTCTGGCGTACTGCGCACCCTTCTCGCGTAATAATATCAATAACTAACAAACAAAATGGTAACATTTGCCTACCATGATTTTCACATAGAAGAAGGCTATGGGACTGTACAGTATACATACATAATCTATCACTTTAGGGGGTGAGTGCGGGGGAGGGGGTCTGGCACTTGACACTGGAAGATACCTGTAGAGGGAGGGGTTTTTGTCATTTGACATTGTGATCGTTTTTGAATAAACCAAAATGTACTTTTTTGGTATATTTTCTTTACATCTGTTATCTTATTTTTTCAAGTCTGTTTTCTTCTTTATGAAAATACAAAGTTATTATTAGAACTATTGAATGATATAAAACATTTCAAAATGTGGAATTAGAGAAATCAGATTCCAAATAATACTTGTTATTTTTGCTAGTAAAAGATGAGGAAGAATGTTTTCCACTTGTTTCGTTTACAAGAAGTTCTGCTTAGACCCGTGCAAAGGCGAAGTGCAAGTAGACAATATTTCTGTTCAATGCATTATGTAACAAAGTGCTATTATTAAAAACTTTTAAAGAATAAGTATTTCATTAAACTTTTATTTGATATAATGTTATGTCTTAAATAACAGTGATATTTTTTGAATTTCTTCTCTTTATTTAAATCAGTAAAATATACGAATAAAAAATGTACAACTATATCTGTATATCATTGCAAACTTACAAAAAGAAATAAAAGGATAAAAATTTTAAAAATAAAAAGAATTTCTAGGCACTGATTACTATATTATTAGGGCGAGGGGGGGGGAGGGTGTTACCCCAAACTATTTTATGAGATAAATCTATATTTTGCCTCGAAAATTCTTTGTCATTGTATTCCTGAGCGGACTGCTGGATACAGGTCTAGACCTAGATAGATTTTTCCTTGTTTAGCGAAACGAGATTGACCAATCAGAAGCCTGCATTTTTGCAAATACGAAAAAGTTCGCAAAAATGCAAGCTTCTGATTGGTCAATCCCGTTTCGCTAAACAGCGAAAAATCTATCTGGATTCCGGCCTTAATGTATCAAAATATGGAGTTTGTTTTCTGTACTATTCTGGAGCTTAGTTATAGCGTCTAGAAATATAGGCCGGGATCCAGGTACATTTGTTGCAAACAATGAAAAGTTAGCAAAAATTCAGGCTTCGATTGCTCAATCTCGTTGCGATAACAGTGAAAAATCTCCCTGGATCACGGCCATTGTGTGGAAATCAGCTAATCTAGTAATGCTTTAAAATATGCTAAAAATTGAATCCCATAAATATTGAACAATACTAAATGACAAATGTCGATCGCAGCAACATTTTCCAGATCTTCACTGGGTGAAACGTTTTCTCAATTGGTTTTTTTGCACTATTACGTTGGAATTACCATATGTCGCTGCGATCAACATTTGTCTTTCAGCATCGTTCAACATTTATGGGAAACAATTTTTTAGTACTTTTTATGAACCGATTTTTAAACTATATCTTCTAGACACTATAGCTCAGTTGTAGCGTTTAGAAGATATAGTTCAGCGCTTTTAAAAAAGCGCTGAAATATTTAATCCCTTAAATGTACAACGATGTTGAATTCCAAACAGTCATTTCCAGTGACATCTGCAGAATATTTTTTAAAGAAGAAAGAGACACGTGTAATGCACCACGGTACACTGTTAAAAATCTTCAGCGGTAGCTGCATCGTTACTTCAGCGTTTTTATATAAATCGGTTACTTTACTATATTATGGAGCATTTTCATTGGTCAAAATAGAGACATTCTATAAAAGTCATAGAGTGACTATGGAGCTACAGCTGCAGATTTTTAACAGTGTAGCCTGTCTTTTTCGTTTGCCTTGAAGCAGAAGTAAATAATGTCATTTGAAGCTGTTCCTACCCTGTGACCAACGACATACAAGTCCCGTTCATGACATCACACGGAGTTGATTATCTGTACCTTGACCAACGAAATACAAGGCCAGTTCATGGTGTGACATCAAGGTAATGACGCCAAGACCATGAGAACACTCTGTCGAAGCACGACCAACAAAATGGATTAAACTACTGATAGTTGTTTACTTTATATTCTAAGATCTTAATAAAAAAATTAAAAATAACTTTTTTTCAATTGTGCCTTTCATTGTGTGCTATTCATTGGTCAAAATAGAGAAATTCTATAAAAACCGTGGAGTAACTATGCAGCTACAGCAGTAGATTTTTAACAGTGTAGCCTGTCTTTTTCGTTTGCCTTGGAGTAGATATAAATGACGTCATTTGAAGCTTTTCCTACCCTGTTACCAACGACATACAAGGCCTCTTTATGACGTCACACAGAGTTGATTATCTGTACCGTGACCAACGAAATAAGGCCAGTTCATGATGTGACGTAAAGATAATGACGTCACGACCATGAGAGCACTCTGTCGAAGCACGACCAACAAAATGGATTAAACTACTGATAGTTGTTTACTTTATACTCTAAGATCTTAATAAAAAATTTCAAAAATAACTATTTTTCAATTGTGCCTTTTTATAATAAAAATACATTTTTATATATAATAGAATTCAAATAAAAAACTTATTAGAATGGAAGCAAATCTAATTTAAACTATTTGATGAGAACTGACAAATATATTAATATTTTAAGACATACCTTAACTGAGTCACGTAACTGGTTAATTGAGAACCAAAACATTGAGGCCAAACGCTTAAATGTTGCAGAAAATCTTCCCGGAGAAGTGTTACTGAGGAATGTGATGTTAAAAATACTCAACATGCACTCAGTGATACTTTTTGGGCCACAAAAGGCTCATGTGTAGACAGGTTCATGTCAGATTGATGTGAAGACCATTCTCACCAAGTTTAAAAAATCATATAATTAAGACTCTGAAAAGAAAACATAAATGTTTGAACTCTGCAGTCAAATTTTAGATCTAGGTTTAAGATGAAAGAGATTATTATAAAATTACTACCTTCTAAGGATTTATTTAAAAATACACGCAAACTAGATTTTATTTTGCACATAATTTATAAACTTAACCACAAAAAAAAATGTAAAATGTGTCTTGTTTTTATTTAAATTTAATTTAAGTAAAACTTCTGGTTTATAATATGTTTATTTGATTGGAAAGAAAATGGGGATGCTAGCAGCTGTATTTTGTGTTTGCATACAATTATTTTAGTAAAATGCAGCATCGCATGGTTATCAAACATAAAAGAAAAATCCAAAATCCTTTTTTAACATGTATTTTTTATGAAGGATTGTGAAAATCTATTTTGCAGCAACTTAAATGATTATGATGATGATAATAGCATTTGCTTATTGATAAATAAATAAAATATGTGTGTATTTCAGACATACTTTTTTTAAATACAGAATATATATATTTCAGTACTATTAAAATATTCATCTGAAGGTTATCTTACGTTCTAAAATGCAATTTAAAAAACTCATAGAAAGCCACAGTACAGTAACATTTTGAATTATACCAAAACTATTAAATCTTATCAAAATGAGAAATTAAATATGTTTAGAAATAAATTTTACTTCGCTATACTGCTGTGTAGAAATGTTTTAGGGAGAAAATTAAAACTAAAAGTAAGCTACATGCCAAACAAATGTACAAAATATAACATTTAATAGAATGCACAATTTAAACCTTTTAATTCTATGACAAATAAAAAATAAACTGTAAACAGCGTATTCGGTCTATAGAATAAGTAGATTATAGCTTAAGATAAGTAATGAGGTAAATTCACTTCTGAAAATATGAAACTGTATATCAATTTATAGTTAGGCTTAAACGCCCATATCTTCATAAGCTCTAGCACATCGATAATGGATCAAAAGATAGTAATAAATCTAACGAATAAAAAATTCACCAAATCCTTAAAATAATATGTCTAAATGATCACAAAATTTAAACGATTATAAATACAAAACAATACATACCCATTAGAAACTGTAATATACTTTAAAAGTCATTTTTTAAAGACATTATGCACTTTCGTAATACTTTACTAGTAGCAGAAGTTAAGTTTAGATGATCCGGTCCGTTTGACGTTATTAAAGTTATGAACTGGCCTTTTCTATCATTGGTCACGTCTGTACACGGCAATGGGCACAAAACGGTGGACGCGCTGCTTTGTACTAATCATCGTGTAAAGATGATCCAACTCCGTGTGACGTTTTAAACGTCATGAACTGTCCTATTGTGTCATTGGTCGCGCTAATACCCTCCCTCTTGCGTCCGCCTTATATAGCTGCGTCTTGCTCTGGAGACTGCTAAAGGGGTTGCTATCGGTCAAAGCCAAGAGAGAAAAGGTCAGAAGAGGAGGAAAGAACTCGTTTTTTCACATCTAGTTTTTCACACGGGAAGATTGACAGGTCTGCTCCTCTCCTTTCATAGCTCCATAGTGATGAAATAGGCTAGCGCCCTCTAGATATTTGAGGAAGTCTTGACACGCCTCACGAAAACGTCGCACTAAGCAGGCAAAATAAAGAAACAAAATCATTCATTTGCTCGTGGATATGAACGAGCCAATGGATGTTTTTTTTTTTCAAATTCTTTCTCAAATATCTAAGGGGCGTTGAATAGGCCGGGATCAAGATATATTTTTCGCTATTAGCAAGATAAGATTGATCAATCAGAAGCCTGTATTTTTGAGAACTTTTTGCTGTCTGAAATAAACACCGAAAAGCTTTCGAGGATGGACGGTTTTGATTGGTCAATCTCATTTCATTAACAGAGAAATGTTTATCTGGATCGTTGGTTGGTTACGACGATTTTGGATAAAACTGAATCAGGAAGCCAATGTTTGTTAACTTTTTTATTACTTCAATTGAAATCTTACACGTCTATTAATGAAAACTGAGTTACCGTACTTTGGACAAAAACTTGAATATAAGCTCACGTTTTATGCATATGTCATCATTCGTGCATATAAATGTTATCTGTTAATAGCGGGATTCTTAGCGCGTTTGATTAAATTTACTATCTGGGTATTAGGGAAATCAATAGTGAAAGGTACCGTTGCCATGGAAACAACGACTTCTTCTTTAATTCGTATAGGAAACTAGTGAATAGTTATAAATGACAAAAGTTTAAAATGTAGGCAAAAAGTTTGGAAATATCAATGGCTCCCATCTAGTATTTGCAAAAGTAATTTAATACATTCACATGATGTATAAGTTTATGCAATTCTTAGCTAATGAAAATTCCGCAACAAGACTTATGTAGGTAGAACTTTTGAATGATTAATTCAGAATTCTAAGAACAAAAAGAATTTCTTAAGCGCTCTTCCTCACCCCTCCCGCCAATGAAAAGGAAATACGATAGAAAGATATAAGGATTTGGTTAACTTTATTATTTCCGAGATCTTTTGTCAGAGTTTAGGAAAGGACGCTGGATATTTAAAAAAAAAAGGCATAAAATAAATTTGACGTTCGATAAGACTATAGATTTCAGGCAATTTTTAACCGGAAAAATTTAATTGCAATGTATATGCGGCTTTAATAATAGACTATTAAATAGAATCAATTTCGGGGAATTTTTATATGAAATTAATATTCTCGCATTTATGCAAATCGGTATGGATAAACAGACTTGAGTCAAATTAAATATTTATTCTTTCTTCGCTATAACACGATCTAAATGAAGATGAAGTTTTATTTACGGATTATATCTTTCAATTTTTAGATTTTTATTTTATCAATGTTCCTTCATTATGCCTAGAATTGCTAGATTTACAGATCTTTAAAGATATCTTCGATTCTTTAGATGCCTGCGGGGCTTCATTCTCGGATTAGCCGTAGGTATTTGTAAAGGTACATTTATTTTGCAAAACCGTCAGCAAAAAATGTAATTACAGAACAAACAATTAAATAACAGACTAACTGTAAATATATATTTTATTTCGACTCTGTCTTTTTTACTAAATTTTCATACTTCATAAAAATTTTAAAGAAGATATAAATTGAGAAAGACTGACTCTTTTAAAGAAGAAATTGACTTGCCTTACTTTTAAATTATTATTTACTCTAAAAAATGAATGATAGGTAAACAAAATATATACTATTGCGATTGCTCCCTGCTTACAAAGGCTATACGAGCATTCATTTTAATTTTAGGGAGAAGAATTATTTAAATTATATATAATTTGTTTAAAAAAAAAAAGAAATTACATCTACTAAAAACAAATTTTCAAAAGTAAAAAAAAAAAAAAAAAGGTGTGTCTAAAGATAGTGTGATATCGAATATCTTAGCTTAATTTATGGTAGTTATTTAACATTTTCCATTAAAAATTTACCATATGTAAGTCAAATACCTACGTATGCATTGATAGAAAGCCTTTCCTCCTTTACTAAATACATCATAATGTGTTTCTGAAAATTAATTTTTTTTTTAATTACGCATGATGGACTTGGCGGCCATCTTTCCATATTTTACACAAATTCCACAAGTTTTCACACAAGCAAGTAATCACACAAGTGTGTAATATGTTTGCATTATTAACAATTTCAAACTTCTAGTTTTAACTACAGACAGATAAATTAAGACATCCTTTTATTGTGAAACACAAATTGATTTTTACTGCTTTAATTAATTAATTAACCCCCCGCCCCCTGAAAAGAAGAATCATAAGATGAATCTCGAAATTACTTCAGCTTTATCTTCAGACACAAATTTCTAGGCACACATTTCCATAAATGAAAAGCATAAAATGTTTGCTTTAGTAACAATTTCGAACTTCTCTTTTTAACTATAGATTTGTCTACTTAGAAATTCGTGTAAAATATGGAAAGATGGCCGCCAAGCCCATCATGCATAATTAAAAAAAATTTAATTTCCAGAAACACGGACATTTAATAAAGGAGAAAAGGTTTTCTATCAATGCATACGTAGGTACTCGACTTACATATGGTAAATTCTCAATAGAACATTTAAAGTAAGTACCATAATATAAGCTTGGAAATTTGATATTACACCATTTTTTAACCACAACTTTCATCTTTTTTTTTTTTTTTTTTTTTTTTTTTTTTTTTTTTTAACTTTTAGAAAAATTGTTTTATAGTAGATTTTATTTTACACGGGGGTTCAAAATATTTTTTTTCTTCAATTTATCATTGGTCCTGCTCAATGTCTTTCTTAAATTTATGAGGTCCTAGAACAATTCCTTATGTTTTTCTCTAGCTATTCAAGAAAACGTGTAAAATCAGAAGTTTATGGGGGGAGGGGGGGGGTTGGCTATATAGTGTTTCTCCTCGTATTTTCAACACAATTAAAAGATCTTTTTCCCCTCCTAGCCCAGTGGCAGTGGAAGACCAATAGGCCGAATTCGGAATTAATTAAGGGAAAGCTTATAATCATTTTAATAATTTTAGCTTAAGCCTAAAATGAATGTACTACCCCCCCCCCCCTCTTACTAGGTGAGCGTTAGAAAATATGTTCAGATTTATAGTCGAAAAACACGTATTTTTTACTTATTTTAACAATACCTCAAAGAGAAAAAAAACTCTATCAAAAACATTGTCAGTACAAACGTTGTAGAGCTTAATATTCTGAATAAAATGATCACCCACACTGGACATTAAGTTCACAACTCTATTTCAAAGTTTCCCCAAATCGCTAATAAAGAGCTTGAAAACAGAACAGACCAAGTTTTCAGTCCACACTGCCTCCAGTTCTTATATATACATGTATTTTTAAAAATATATTGAGGTCTTTACGATGTTTTTATAATTATTTTAGAGACTTATTTAGGATATTTTTATGTTTATGGTTTAAACACTTGATTACGGCCTAGGACTGGTGATTTTTTTTTGTATTCACTCGTACTACAATTTTGAGGAGAATGTATGTCGTAAAACCGCTCTCAAAGGTTAAATAGAGGAAAACCTCACGCGAAAAAATGAGGCATGTTTCAGGGAGAAAAAAAATAAAAATAAAATTCAAGTTTGGCCCTTATTATTTAACATAATATCTAAAGTAAAATTTTATACAATAAAAAGTTTCACATGTTACAACAGTTTTAGATGTTGAAGGTGTGTCATAATCATCAATGTCAGTTTGTTGTTACTTTTCCACGCTTGCACCGTTTTGCACTTTACCTCCAATAACTCAACTTCTTCTGAAATTACTTCCTCCATTATAATATTGATGTCTGATTCTTGATTGGCTGAGTTAGTAGTAATGTCATCATCCGCCGGATTATTGGTACATGTTTGCCCTTTGCACTGGTAGCAAATTTTAGAATAATTGATGTCAGCTTTCCTACAGCTGTAGGCCAAAGTATACCTTTTTTTTACACTTGCATGATATAGAAAAAGTGCCGAAGAAACTGGCTCCTTGTAGGTGGTGATTAGGAACAACCAGAGCTTATTTTTTTTCAACCCCAATCGAAAGGGTTCTTTACAAATGTGCCCCAAAACTGAACTTATATTTAATCAAGGAGAGGGTGCTTGCGTGTAGATGCTGAAGTGTGGTGCTGAGACGCTAAATTGAACAATGATTTTAAAAAAGATGAAATCTCAAAGAATAATGTTTCTTCGCTGCCCTTTCTCTAGACAATACCTTTATCTACTGACTGTACTTAAAAGTACCATTAAAATAACTTGTTATAAAATTCATTTAATATACCTATTAGTTGTAATGCAGTTTTGAATGAGTTATAGATACATTACTTTATCTTGTTCCAAAACCATTATGGATTACACAAAACAGAAATATTTTTGAAAGGATGATTTATTTGCCTTTGGAACCTTTCAGCTTTCTTGGCGTTGGGGGAGGATATTTCTACATTTCTATTGTAAGAACATTATATTTGTGCAAAATACTAAGAAAAATATTTAAAATAAATATTTGAGTGGGGGTTATATATGGCACAAAATCCCAAAAAATTCAAATTTATTTTATCCTTCTAAAATTTATTAAATGATTAAAATGATGAAATGATGATTAAATGATTAAATCTTCTAATGTAGTTTTAAAAACTCACGAAAAATGCTTTAGAAGATAAAAAATTTCATAAATTCATAATTCAGTACATAAAGGGTTATAAATTTATGTAATGCTTTAACGATGTAGCAGGGCAATCTTTTTTATCACGGACAGTGTTCACAATTTGTTACAGTACAGTAATTTTAGATCTTTGACTTTTTCTTTTCCAATTGTCTAAAATGAGCGGATGTGGTAGCTCAACCACAGAAACCATGGAGAAACGAAATACTGTTACTTATGTCTGGAACAAGGCTCAAATTTGTTAGACGATATGAAACATCTTCTGTCTTACCTCTTCTAGGCGCCAAGAAGGAAATGTTTTCTGAAATATTGGATGTTTCTATTATTATCAAGAGCTCGATGCTTCCTAAAGTACCACAACACATTGTGACCAGTTTTCCATTTTCAAAGAACTTTTAATTATCAGATAGTTAGTATCTTCAGCGGGTTATTTCACAACAAGACCTTCTTTTTGAAACTGCACACATAACATACTCTTGAGACATAGTGGATGACATCGACTCATCAAACATAACATGACCAGTTATGTTCCTCTATGTTCATCAGATATCTTCTGCTGATTTTGTAGTTTTTGCTGAAATAACTTCATGATAACGATAAAAAATTGTTGTAGCTCCCCGTACCTTTTAACGTAATCAAACAACATATTTTTTTATGGAGGGAGATGTGGATTTTCCAGGATGGAGGAAAATGAATAATTTGAGTACCACATCACACGGTACAACATAAATCTACCATAAATCACAGGACAAGTTGAACAGAAATCTAAAAAATCAGTCGACGTAGAAAGTAAAGCAAAAAATAGTGTTACGCAGCCCCCTTTCATCAAATTAACACTTTTTAATAGCTCATATTTTAAAATTGAATTTGCTTAATATATTTAAGAGAAGAGATTTTTCTTACAGATCTTAAATTTACAAAATTTTTGCTTTGTTCAATAAGACGTTGAGACTTAAAAATGCCATCAGCGATCAAAACATAATGAGATAAGAATGCTTTCTTTGTTTTGTTTTTTCAGAGATTATTTTATAAATTCATCATTTTTAAAAGAAATAAAATAAAATTAGAATGTTAAGCAATATTGAAAAAAAAAAGTTTTTTCTTCTAAAATTAACATATCAATTGTATTTTTTATATTGTTTACCACCACTAAATTCGATTTATAGTATAGTTTCTGCCAAAAACTAATACAAAAACGTATTGAAATCACTTCAGTAGTTATCAAGAAAAAACTTTGTCTTACATGTCATTTTCCAACTGTTATCGCCATCCTAAAACCTTGATTATTTTTAAAAAGAAGATTTTTTTACGTAAAGATTATGAATATTTTTTATAACATTTCGAAGCTTTTAAACTTTTATGAATATAACTTAATACGCTCGTATACTTTTCTATGATAATCTATCAAAATTATTTTCATTTAAAATATCTTACCCTTTTCCGTAACATACTCAAATTAAGGTCATTTTGCTTGTTGATCTTGAATTTCCGCTAAAAACAAGACTCTTGCATTTTTATTTGTTCGCTCCTCCGCCAGTAACCCCCGCCCCTCCTTATCCTAATCCTGCCATTTTATATTCAACCTCCTTAATTCTAATATGTACGTACTTTGATTCACTCTAAATAATAATGCGTCATATTAAATACTACTCCATATTTCAAACACAATATCGGAAATAACAAACAATATTTCCCGTCATCTATGAATTATTTTAGAAATATGCTTAAATTTATGAAAAAATGCATTATTTCAGTTATTAATTTGTTCTCTCCAAAACCGTCTTAAAATAATTACAAGAACATTGTGAATATTTCAATAAATTAAAAAAAAATGCTTGTGTGTGAAAATTGGGGGCAGGGTGGACGGATAACTTTGTCTGTTGTGGCTTCAAGCTCTTACATAGCGATTTAAGGAGCACTTTTAAATACTGTTGCGAGATTTCTAATACAGATGTGAGCATAGTAAAAATAGTCACCGCGGGTAATCATTTTATTTAGAACTTTAAGCTCTACAGCATTTGTAATGACAATGTTTTTGATAGGGTTATTTGTTTTGAGACATTGTTATGGTAAGTAATAAATACATGGTTTTTTTTACTATGCATCTGTACACATTTTCTAGTATTCATCTAGTACGAGGGGGGAAAACTTAATACATTCATTCTAGAACTAAACCAAAAGGATTAAAACAATTTTCAGCTTTCTCCGAATTGATTCCGAATTCATCTTCGTAACAATTTCCAGCGTTCTCCTAATTGATTCCGAATTCAACTCCGAAACCACTGGACTATCGCGGAAAATAGCTAGTTTAACATTCGATAGTTTTACATGGTAACTATCATGATTGGTTCTTTTTCAATTATCTTAGAATTTTAAGCACTTTTTTGTGTAGAGTATATAAGGGCTTATAGAGGTAAATACAATGTTAAAGAAATAAAATGTTTATTTCGTTGAAAGTTACAATCCAAAATGTTTATTATTCCATTCCAGAATGCATTATTGAAAAGGGTTGAAAGATCCAAGAGCATCAGCTATTTCGCTGTTAACATGGGCAAAGATTTGAGCTAAAATAAAAAAATAAATGAAATTAAAATTTTATTGTGAAATTAAAATATGTAAATAAAAATTTTATACATGTTCTTTACTATTAAGGTAATTTTAAATCATGAAAATTATCTAAAATAAAATGATTGCGTATAATGTTTAGTGTTCTAGCCTATTCGCAAAATACCTATTTATCCAGAGTATGCCCATTTTAACTATCTATTTTAATACTAATAAGAAGCAGTTTTTTGTTAATATGTAAATTCTTAGAGGTGTTGTGTCCTTCAATGGCGCCAATGTCGTTTATGTTCTTTTAATGTTATTAAATATTGGTTTGTACTGATAAAATTGTTGATTATTTGTAGATTAATACACTAAAACATTCAACAAGATAATATATTAGATTTTAACACTCGATTCGAATAGAATTTTGACTGACGAATTTTGACACTTAATCGGCCGAAAAAGTTTGATGCTTCGATTCGGAAAAAGATATTGCGTAGCATGAACAAATTTTTTCTCGATTTTAAACTGGGTAGTTGATTTTATTATATATATATATATATACTGGGTGTTTCGAAATTGTATGTCAGAAATGTAAAGGCAGATAGAGGGAACATAAAAAAGCATATTTATAGGAATGTAGGTGCAGAAATGCAGCGTTAAAGTAGTAGAGGGCGCTGTTGACTTTATAAAACGGATAAAACGGTGGTCGGATAGAAGCGCCTCGGTGACTTGAATCGTCATTCTCCGCACAGATTTCGAGAAACATGCATAATTACACCAGTGCGGAGCTTGGCGACATGCATTTCATGTATGAGGCTAAGCAAGAAAATGGCTCATACCCAACGCACGTCCAACAGATCTCCAGCTTTTCGAAGGAATAACCTCTACTGTGCGTAATACTGCTTCTTCTACTCCAAAATTTGTGCGATATCTTACATTGCCTGTATCACGCCACAAAGTATAAAACGATCCACTTGCGCACAACTCCCGATTAAAACAGGGAATTCTTCGGCGATCCGACTGATTCCTACACAGAAATCATTCCATTTACATTATTTAAGCAACTGCTCCATTTCCTTGTGCAGCTCCATACAAATTAATCCGCTTGCTCCGCATTGGTATAAAGATGCATGTTGCTGGAAATCCATTAATGTAAAAATACATGTAAAAAAAAACGATTTAAGTCAGCAAATTGGTTTTATCCACCGAATTCAACAGCGCATTCAACTACCTCAACGCTGCATTTACGCACCCACATTACTATTTGAAATCTGCTTACTTGGGTCCACTCTACCTGCCTTTACATTTTTGAGATATAGTTTATAGTTTTGAAACAATCTGTGTATATACAGGGTGATTCAGAAGTGTATGTTAAAAAGTAAAGGCAGGTAGAGGGGACCTAAATGAGCAGATTTCGTACAGGAATGCGCGTGCAGAAACACAGAGTTGAGGCAGTAGAGGGCGCTGTATATTTCGGTGGATGAACGCGCTTCGCTAGTTTAAATCGTCATTCCCTCACGGATTTCGAGCAACATGCATCGTTACACCAATGCGGAGCTTGCCGACATGCACTTTATGTATGGGGCTACACAAGGAAATGGTTCACACCCAACGCACGTCCAACAGCATTTGAGCTTGTTGCGTAATATTGCTTCTTCCACTGCAGGAATTCTGCGATATCTTACACTGACGTTATCACGCCTGGAAGCATAAAACGATCGATCCACTCGCGCACAACTCCAAATGAAAACGCTGAAATGTTCGGAGATCCGGCCGAATCCTACCCGGGAATAGTTCAATCTAAGTCCTTTGAGCAGTCAATCCATTTTCTTGCGCAATCCCATACATGAAATGCATGTCGGAAAGCCCCGCATTGGTGTATTAACACATGTTGCTCGAAATCCGTACAGTAAATGACGATTCAAGCCAACGAAGAGCATTCATCCACCGCATTCAACAGCGCCCTCTACTACCTCAACACTACATCTCCGCACTTACATTCCTATACAATCTGCTTATTTAGGTCCCCTCTGCCTGCCTTTACATTTTTGACATATAGTTCTGAACCACCCTATATATATTAAAATGTAGAAAAAAACAACGTTTAAAAATGCACAAATAATACATGAAAAGCAGCAAACAGCTGTTTTGAATCTACTAGAGAGATTCTTCTTCAGTGCAAGATAGGGAAAAGGAACAGCATGCTAGAAAAAGCAAGGCTGAGCAAAATGATAGACAGAAACGCGCTGGCTTATATACCCTATGCGAGTAGCGGAGGCGCCAAAAACAACCAATGAGAGAGAAGTAGTGTAAACGACTGGGTGGACGAGTAGAGACATCTACCGGAGAAGGAAAGAAAAAGAAACCAAAAAAGGGGAAATTAATTTAATGCTTTCCAAATACTTGGAATATCAGGAGTACTAGATAAGTCATTGATTAAAGAGTGAGAATTTTCAATGATGTGGTAAGCTTCCCAAAAATCAAGATCAAGGTTAGAAGAACATTTTTGGATAATGATGGCTGAGGAAAAATCGTACCTATGTTGAGAAGACCAAGAATGTTGTGCAATAGAAGAACGTTTGAGCTGCTGATTTTTAACATAACCTTCATGCTCTTTTAAACGAAATCTAAGAGCACGTTTAGTCTGGCCAATATAAGAAAGGCCACATTGGCAAGAGATTTGGAAAATACCCCAGTTATCTAGGCAATCAACGGGGTGTTTGAGATTTGAAAAAGTGATTTTATAAACAGGAGAAAAAATAACATTAAATGAAACCTTCTTAAGATGTTAGCAACTTGCTGACTGATTTTAGGAAAAAATGGTAACACAACTGAAGTATTAGAGTTGGAATTAGAATGCTTTTCAGAATGGACGGATTTCGTCAATTTCTTATAAATAGATTTAATAATATTAGAGGAATAACCACGATCAACAGCAATAGCTTTGAGGTAATAAAGTTCAGCACGAAGTAACTGAGAAGAGGAGCAAATATTGGTAGCCCGAAAAAGAAAAGTATTGAAAGCAGCGAATTTCTGGTTAGGAGGTAGAGAAGAATATCTGTCAGGTGGAAGACTGACAGCAAAAGGTTTACGAAAGACGGTAGTCTGAAAACCATTTTCACAACGAATAACAAGGATATCCAGGAAAGAAAGACAGTTATTGGCCACCAGTCACGACTCCAAACCCTAGTTTATATCACGAGTCGGCAGGATACAGGAGGTGTGAGGAAAATCACTTTTCAAATTAAATCCGACACCCCAAAAATAAATTTTACATTTCAGATATTTTCCACTTTCGACC
>CAWVRF010000216.1:0-78000 GCA_963932465.1 Maratus speciosus | reverse complement strand
GACTAGAAGAGGTAAGACAGAAGATGTTTCATATTGTCTAGCATATCTGAGCATTGCTCTAGACTTAGGTAACAATATTTCGTTTCTCGATGGGTTCTGTGGTTGAGCTACCACATCCGCTCATTTTAGACAGTTGGAGATGAAAAAGTCATAGATCTGACATTACTGTACTGTAACATGTTGTGAACACTGTCCGTGATGAAAATGATTGCCCTGCTAACATCATTAAAGCAGTACATAATTTTTTAATTCTTCATTTACTGAATTATGAATTTATGAAAATTTTTATCTTCTAAAGTATTTTTCGTGAATTTTTTAAACTACATTAGAAGATTTAGATAATCATTTACTAAATTGTAGAAGTATTTTAGAAGGACTAGAGGATTTAAAAGGATCAATTAAATCTGAAATTTTGGGGATTTTGTGCAATATTTATAACCCCACTCAAATCTTTTATTTTAAATATTCTTCTTAGTATTTTGTACTAATATAATGTTCTTACAATAGAAATGTAGAAATATTTCCGAATTGAAAAATCACCCATCCTTCCTCCCCCAACGCCAAGAAAGCTGAAAGGTTGCGAAGGCAAAAGAAATCATCCTTTTAAAGATTTTTTGTTTTGTGTAATCCATAAGGGTTTTGGAACAAGATCAATTAATGTATCTATAACTCATTCTAAACTGTATTACAACTAATAGGTATATTGAATTTTACAACAAGTTAATTTAATGGTACTTTTAAGTACCGTCAGTAGATAAAGGGTTGTCTGGAGAAAGGCCAGCGAAGAATCATTAGATTCTTTGAGATTTCGTCTTTTTTAGAAATCATTGTTAAAAAATAATTTCAATTTAGCCTCTCAGCACTACACTTCAGCATCTACACGCGAGCACCCTCTCCTTGAATAAAGATAAGTTCAGCGTTGGGGTAGATTTGTGAAGAACCCTTTCGATTGGAGTTGAAACAAACAAGCACTGTTTGTTCCTAATCACCACCTACAAGGAACCAATTTCTCCGACACATTTTCTATATCATGCAAGTGTAAAAAAAAAGGTATACTTTGGCCTACAGCTGTAGGAAGACTAACATCAATTATCCTACAATTTGCTACCAGTGCAAAGGGCAAATATGTACCAATAATCCGGCGGATGATGACATTACTACTAACTCAGCCAACCAAGAATCAGAAATCAATATTATAACGGAGGAAGTAATTTCAGAAGAAGTTGGCTTATTGGAGGCAAAGTGCAAACCGGTTCATGCGGGGAAATGTGACTACAAACTGACATTGATGATTATAACGCACCTTCAACATCTAAAACTATTGTAACATGTGAAACTTTTTATTGTATAAAATATTACTTCAGATATTATGTTAAATAATAAGGGCCAAACTTAAATTTTCTTTTTGTTTTTTTCTTCCTGAAACATGCCTCATTTTTTCGCGTGAGTTTTTTCTCTATTTAACCTTTGAGCGCGGTTTTATGATGTACATTCCCCTCAAAATTGTGGTACGAGTAAATACAAAAAAATTCACCTGTCATGGGCCGTAATCAAGTATTTAAACCAGAAACATCATCCATAATAAGTCTCTAAAATAATTATAAAAACATTGTAAAGGCCTCAATATATATAAAAAAAAAATACACGTATATAAGAACTGGAAGCAGTGTGGACTGAAAACTTGACCTGGTCTGTTTTCAAGTTCTTGATTAGCGATTTAGGGAAACTTTGAAATAGAGTTGTGAAATTAATGTCCAATAAAAATATTAAGTGTGGGTAATCATTTTATTCAGAATATTAAGTTCTACAACGTTTGTACTAACAATGATTTTGATAGAGTTTTTTTCTCTTTGAGGTATTGTTAAGATGAGTAAAAATAATTGTTTTTCGACTATAAATCTGATCATATTTTCTAACGCTCACCTAGTAAGAGGGGGGGGGGGGGAGAGTTAGTACTTTCATTCTAGGCTTAAACTAAAATTATTAAAATGATTACCTGCTTTCCTTTACTTAATTCCGATTTCGGACTATTTTTCTTTCCCTGCCACTAGGCTAGGAGGGAAAAACGCTCTTTTAATTGTGTTGAAAATACGAGGAGATACACTATATAGCCAAAACTCCTCATAAACTTCTGATTTTACACATTTTCTTGAATATCTAGAGAAATACTTTACGAATTGTTCTAGGACGTCATGATATTAAGAAAGACATTTGAGCAATTGCAGGACCAACGATAAATTGAAGAAAAAAATAATTGGAATCACCGTGTAAAATTAAATCTACTAAAAAACAATTTTTCAAAAGTAAAGAAAAAAAATTATGAAAGTTGTGGCTAAAAAGTGGTGTAATATCAAATTTCGAAGCTTATGTTATGGTACTTATTTAACATGTTCCATTAAAAATGTACCATATGTAAGTCGAGTACCTACGTATTCATTGATAGAAAACATTTTCTCCTTTTATAAATACATCATAATGTGTTTCTGAGAATTAAATTTTTTAAAGTTATGCATGATGGGCTTGGCGGCGATCTTTCCATATTTTACACGAATTTCTAAGTAGACAAAACTATAGTTAAAATGGGAAGTTCGAAATTGTTACTAAAGCAAACATTTTATGCTTTTCATTTATGGAAATGTGTGCCTAAAAATTCGTGTCTTGAAGATAAAACTGAACTAACTTCGAGATTCATCTTATGATTCCTCTTTTCGGGAGCGGGGGTTAATTAATTAATTCTAAACTAAACTAAACTCTGTGGCTATACAATCCCAGAGGGATCTGGGCCGACAGTGCCCATATCTGTTTTCTTGACCCAGGGCCCCGAGGTGCTATGCAGCATGCGTCCCGGCCAGGTGGTCAACCTAACGCGAGACCCTCGGTGTTTAGTTCCCAAGCAAGCTTGGTACTCATTTTATCGACCCCGAAGGGATGAAAGGCTGAGTGAACCTTGCCCAGTCGGGAGTCGAACTCTCGACCTGCGGTGCGGCAGACAGTCGTGCTGACCACTACACCACTGGGCTTTAATTAATTAATTAAAGCGGTAAAAATCAATTTGTTTTTCACAATAAAAGGCTTTCTTAATTTATCTGTCTGTAGTTAAAACTAGAATTTTGAAATTGTTAATAATACAAACATATTACAAACTTGTGTGCTTGCCTGCTTGTGTGCAAACTTGTGGAATTTCTGTAAAATATGGAAAGATGGCAGCCAAGTCCATCATGATAATTAAAAAAAATTTAATTTTCAGAAACACGTTATGATGTATTTAGTAAAGGAGAAAAGGCTTTCTATCAATGCATACGTAGGTACTCGACTTACATATAGTACATTTTTAATGGAAAATGTTAACTAAGTACCGTAATATAAGCTAAGATATTCTATATCACACTATTTTTTAGCCTCAACTTTTTTATTTATTTATTTATTTTATTTATTTTTTTTTTTTGCTTGGCTTTTTTGACTTTTGAAAAGTTGCTTTTTGTAGATATAATTTCTTTTTTTTTTAACAAATTATATATAATTTAAATAATTCTACTCACTAAAATTAAAATGAGTTCTCGTATAGCCTTTGTAAGCAGGGAGCAATCCAAATAATATACATTTTGTTTACCTGTCATTCATTTTTTAGAGTAAATAATAATTTAAAAGTAAGGAAAGTCAATTTCGTCTTTAAAAGTATGAGTCTTTCTCAATTTATATCTTCTTTAAAATTTTTATGAAGGATGAAAATTCAGTAAAAAACAGATAGATTCGAAATAAAATATATATTTACAGTTAGTCTGTTATTGTTTGTTCTGTAATAACTTTTTTGCTGACAGTTTTGCGAAATAAATTTACCTTTACAAATACCTACGGCTAATCCGAGAATGAAGCCCCGCGGGCATCTAAAGAATCGAAGATCTGTTTAAAGGTCTGTAAATCTAGAAATTATAGACATAATGAAGGAACACTGATAAAAAAAATCTAAAAATGGAAAGTATATATAGCAGTTGATATAATCTGTACATATAACTTCATCTTCATTTAGATCGTGTTATAGCGAAGAAAGAATAAATATTTAATTTGACTCAAGTCTGTTTATCCATACTGATTTGCATAAATGTGAGAATATTAATTTCATACAAAAATTCCCCGAAATTGGTTATCTTTAATAGTCTATTATTAAAGCCGCATATAAATTACAATTAAATTTTTCCGGTTAAAAATTGTCTGAAATCTATAGTCTTATCGATCTTCAGATTTATTTTATGCTTTTTTTAAATATCCAGAATCCTTTCCTAAACTCTGACAAAAGATCTCAGAAATAATAAAGTTAACCACATCCTTATATCTTTCTATCGTATTTCCTTTTTATTGGAGGGAGGGGTTGGAAGAGCGCTTAAGAATTTCTTTTTGTTCTTAGAATTCTGAATTAATCTTTCAAAAGTTCTATCTACATAACTCTTGTTGCGGAATTTTCATTAGCTAAGAATTGCATCAATTTATACATCATGTGAATGTATTAAATTACTTTTGCAAAATACTAGATAAGAGCGATTGATATTTCCGGACCATTTGCCTACATTTTAAACTTTTGTCTTTTACAGCTATTCACTAGTTTCCTATACGAATTAAAGAAGAAGTCGTTGTTTCCATGGCAACGGTACCTTTCACTATTGATTCCCCTAATACCCATATAGTCAAATTTAACTAAATGCGCTAAGAATCATGCTCATTACAGATAACATTTATATGTACGGGTGATGACATATGCACAAAACGTATGCTTATATTCAAGATTTTGTCCAAAGTACGGTAACTCAGTTTTCAGTAATAGACGTGTAAGATTCCGATTGAACTAATCAAAAAACTCAACAAACATTGGCTTCCTGATTCAATTTTATCCAAAATCGTCGTAACCAACCAAAGATCCAGATAAACATTTCTCTGTTAATGAAATGAGATTGACCAATGAAAACCGTCCATCCTCGAAAGCTTTTCGGTGTTTATTTCAGACAGCAAAAAGTTCTCAAAAATACAGGCTTCTGATTGATCAATCTTATCTCGCTAATAGGGAAAAATATATCTTGATCTCGGCCTATTCAACGCCCCTTAGATATTTGAGAAAGAATTTGAAAAAAAAAAACATCCATTGGCTCGTTCATATCCACGAGCAAATGAATGATTTTGTTTCTTTATTTTGCCTGCTTAGTGCGACGTTTTCGTGACGCGTGTCAAGACTTCCTCAAATATCTAGAGGGCGCTAGCCTATTTCATCACTATGAAGCTATGAAAGGAGAGGAGCAGACCTGTCAATCTTCCCGTGTGAAAAACTAGATGTGAAAAAACGAGTTCTTTCCTCCTCTTCTGACCTTTTCTCTCTTGGCTTTGACCGATAGCAACCCATTTAGCAGTCTCCAGAGCAAGACGCAGCTATATAAGGCGGACGCAAGACGGAGGGTATTAGCGCGACCAATGACACAATAGGACAGTTCATGACGTTTAAAACGTCACACGGAGTTGGATCATCTTTACGCGATGATTAGTACAAAGCAGCGCGTCAACCGTTTTGTGCCCATTGCCGTGTACAGACGCGACCAATTATAGAAAAGGCCACTTCATAACTTTAATAACGTCAAACGGACCACATCATCTAAACTTAACTTCTGCTACTAGTAAAGTATTACGAAAGTGCATAACGTCTTTAAAAAATGACTTTTAAAGTACATTACAGTTTCTAATGGGTATGTATTGTTTTGTATTTATAATCGTTTAAATTTTGTGATCATTTAGACATATTATTTTAAGGATTTGGTGATTTTTTTATTCGTTAGATTTATTACTATCTTTTGATCCATTATCGATGTGCTAGAGTTTATGAAGATATGGGCGTTTAAGCCTAACTATAAATTGATATACAGTTTCATGTTTTCAGAAGTGAATTTACCTCATTACTTATCTTAAGCTATAATCTACTTATTCTATAGACCGAATACGCTGTTTACAGTTTATTTTTTATTCGTCATAGAATTAAAAGGTTTAAATTGCGCATTCTATTAAATGTTATATTTTGTACATTTGTTTGGCATGTAGCTTATTTTTACTTTTAATTTTCTCCCTAAAACATTTCTACACAGCAGTATAACGAAGTAAAATTTATTTCTAAACATATTTAATTTCTCATTTTGATTAGATTTAATAGTTTTGGTATAATTCAAAATGTTACTGTACTGTGGCTTTCTATGAGTTTTTTAAATTGCATTTTAGAACGTAAGATAACCTTCAGATGAATATTTTAATAGTACTGAAATATATATATTCTGTATTTTAAAAAAGTATGTCTGAAATACACACATATTTTATTTATTTATCAATAAGCAAATGCTATTATCATCATCATAATCATTTAAGTTGCTGCAAAATAGATTTTCACAATCCTTCATAAAAAATACATGTTAAAAAAGGATTTTGGATTTTTCTTTTATGTTTGATAACCATGCGATGCTGCATTTTACTAAAATAATTGTATGCAAACACAAAATACAGCTGCTAGCATCCCCATTTTCTTTCCAATAAAATAAACATATTATAAACCAGAAGTTTTACTTAAATTAAATTTAAATAAAAACAAGACACATTTTACATTTTTTGTGGTTAAGTTTATAAATTATGTGCAAAATAAAATCTAGTTTGCGTGTATTTTTAAATAAATCCTTAGAAGGTAGTAATTTTATAATAATCTCTTTCAACTTAAACCTAGATCTAAAATTTGACTGCAGAGTTCAAACATTTATGTTTTCTTTTCAGAGTCTTAATTATATGATTTTTTAAACTTGGTGAGAATAGTCTTCACATCAATCTGACATGAACCTGTCTACACATGAGCCTTTTGTGGCCCAAAAAGTATCACTGAGTGCATGTTGAGTATTTTTAACATCACATTCCTCAGTAACACTTCTCCGGGGAGATTTTCTGCAACATTTAAGCGTTTGGGCTCAATGTTTTGGTTCTCAATTAACCAGTTACGTGACTCAGTTAAGGTATGTCTTAAAATATTAATATATTTGTCAGTTCTCATCAGATAGTTTAAATTAGATTTGCTTCCATTCTAATAAGTTTTTTATTTGAATTCTATTATACACTGCTCAAAACAATTAAAGGATATTGCAGTTTTAGGTGGATTTTGTATCTGGTAAACTGTTTAGCTGATTGATACATGGTCGACAGACATAGTAGGTTATATGAGAATAAATTACACATGCTTGGCAGAAAAAATGCATTTTATTGCGCATTTGTGTACTAAAGGAAAAAAAACACAATTTGTGCATATGAGAAAAAAAGAATAAGAAAAGGTGTTTTCTTCAAAGAAAATCATTTTCAGTAGGAGGTATGGTTTCCACGGGCGGAGAGCAACGTTGAACACCTTTGAGGCATGGACTCAATGAGGCTATTAATGACGAGTTGGGGTATTCTGCCCCACTCTTCCAGAAGAGCTCTTTCCAGTTCTTGGAGAGTTTGTGGGAGTTGTTGGCGGCCAGAAACTCGTCTTCCTAGAGCGTCCCAAACGTGCTAGATTGGATTCATGTCTGGAGAACACGCTGGCCATTCCATTAGAACGATTCCTTCCTCGAAAAAGAAATCCTCCACCAGGTTTGCACGATGTGGCCTGCAGTTATCGTCCATTAAAATGAAGTTATCTCCGATTGCTGCAGCGCAAGGGACTACAATAGGTCTGAGGATCTCATCCCTATATCGGCGACCAGTCAGAGCTCCATCTCGAATGATGTAGAGGTCAGTGCGCCCGTCAATGGAGATGCCACCATACACCAACACTCCTCCACCGCCAAATCTGACACTTTCGTGCACGAACGCAGGATTATTCCTACTGCCACGGTCCCTCCAGATGAAAATACGCCTATTATCCGGATGCACAGAAAAACGGGACTCGTCAGAAAACAGAATATTGCTCCATTCATTTCTCCTCCAGTTGACATGCTCGGTTGCCCACTCCCTGCGGTCGCGACGATGCCTTGATGTTAATCTAACACATACCATCGGTCGTCGAGCATACAGACCTACAGCATGGAGCCGGTTTCGGACAGTCTGAGTTGAAATCGTGGTGCCTGTAGCCGAGCGAAGGTGTTGTTGGAGAAGAGTAGCGTTCATGGTTCGGTGTCTCCGAGCTGTTAACGCTAAATACCGATCTTCATTGGGCGTTGTTGCCCGTCTACGACCTTGCTCTGGTCTTCGGCCTGCACATCCACTCTCCAAAAAATGGTTCCAGATCCTGGAAATGACACTTTGTGACACTCCAATGGCTTGCGCTACTTCGGCTTGAGTTTGGTCCCCTTCTAACCTACCAACAATTCTCAAAGCTTCTGAATATGTCAAATGACTTCGCTGAGACATCGTACTCATCGAAACAAAGCAATCGCTGAATGCCGATCATCCTTGTCTTCATTCTCTTTTATCCAGTTGAAAGTCAAATTTCATTCGCTGCCGCTGAAGCGACGTTTTTGACGTCGAACTCAACATTTGCATACTCCACAGTTTGAAAACCAGAAAAATTTGCATTTGTGATTCTCTTCTTCTATTTTCGGCAAAAAAAATTTCGTTTATATCTTTATTTTATATAAAACTTCAAATATCCTTTAATTGTTTTGAGCAGTGTATATAAAAATGTATTTTTATTATAAAAAGGCACAATTGAAAAACAGTTATTTTTGAAATTTTTTATTAACATCTTAGAGTATAAAGTAAACAACTATCAGTAGTTTAATCCATTTTGTTGGTCGTGCTTCGACAGAGTGCTCTCATGGTCGTGACGTCATTATCTTTACGTCACATCATGAACTGGCCTTATTTTGTTGGTCACGGTACAGATAATCAACTCCGTGTGACGTCATAAAGAGGCCTTGTATGTCGTTGGTCACAGAGTAGGAAAAGCTTCAAATGACGTCATTTATATCTACTCCAAGGCAAACGAAAAAGACAGGCTACACTGTTAAAAATCTACAGCTGTAGCTGCATAGTTACTCCACGATTTTTATAGAATTTCTCTATTTTGACCAATGAATAGCACACAATGAAAGGCACAATTGAAAAAAAGTTATTTTTAATTTTTTTATTAAGATCTTAGAATATAAAGTAAACAACTATCAGTAGTTTAATCCATTTTGTTGGTCGTGCTTCGACAGAGTGTTCTCATGGTCGTGGCGTCATTACCTTGATGTCACACCATGAACTGGCCTTGTATTTCGTTGGTCAAGGTACAGATAATCAACTCCGTGTGATGTCATGAACGGGACTTGTATGTCGTTGGTCACAGGGTAGGAACAGCTTCAAATGACATCATTTACTTCTGCTTCAAGGCAAACGAAAAAGACAGGCTACACTGTTAAAAATCTGCAGCTGTAGCTCCATAGTCACTCTACGACTTTTATAGAATGTCTCTATTTTGACCAATGAAAATGCTCCATAATATAGTAAAGTAACCGTTTTATATAAAAACGCTGAAGTAACGATGCAGCTACAGCTGCAGATTTTTAATAGTGTACCGTGGTGCATTACACGTGTCTCTTTCTTCTTTAAAAAATATTCTGCAGATGTCACTGGAAATGACTGTTTGGAATTCAACATCGTTGTACATTGAAGGGATTAAATATTTCAGCGCTTTTTTAAAAGCGCTGAACTATATCTTCTAAACGCTACAACTGAGCTATAGTGTCTAGAAGATATAGTTTAAAAATCGGCTCATAAAAAGTACTAAAAAATTGTTTCCCATAAATGTTGAACGATGCTGAAAGACAAATGTTGATCGCAGCGACATATGGTAATTCCAACGTAATAGTGCAAAAAAACCAATTGAAAAAACGTTTCACCCAGTGAAGATCTGGAAAATGTTGCTGCGATCGACATTTGTCATTTAGTATTGTTCAATATTTATGGGATTCAATTTTTAGCATATTTTAAAGCATTACTGGATTAGCTGATTTCCACACAATGGCCGTGATCCAGGGAGATTTTTCGCTGTTATCGCAACGAGATTGAGCAATCGAAGCCTGAATTTTTTCTAACTTTTCATTGTTTGCAAAAATGTACCTGGATCCCGGCCTATATTTCTAGACGCTATAACTAAGCTCCAGAATAGTACAGAAAACAAACTCCATATTTTGATACATTAAGGCCGGAATCCAGATAGATTTTTCGCTGTTTAGCGAAACGGGATTGACCAATCAGAAGCTTGCATTTTTGCGAACTTTTTCGTATTTGCAAAAATGCAGGCTTCTGATTGGTCAATCTCGTTTCGCTAAACAACGAAAAATCTAACTAGGCCTAGACCTATATCCAGCAGTCCGCTCAGGAATACAATGACAAAGAATTTTCGAGGCAAAATATAGATTTATCTCATAAAATAGTTTGGGGTAACACCCTCCGCTCCCCCGCCCTAATAATATAGTAATCAGTGCCTAGAAATTCTTTTTATTTTTAAAATTTTTATCCTTTTATTTCTTTTTGTAAGTTTGCAATGACATACAGATATAGTTGTACATTTTTTATTCGTATATTTTACTGATTTAAATAAAGAGAAGAAATTAAAAAAATATCACTGTTATTTAAGACATAACATTATATCAAATAAAATTTTAATGAAATACTTATTCTTTAAAAGTTTTTAATAATAGCACTTTGTTACATAATGCATTGAACAGAAATATTGTCTACTTGCACTTCGCCTTTGCACGGGTCTAAGCAGAACTTCTTGTAAACGAAACAAGTGGAAAACATTCTTCCTCATCTTTTACTAGCAAAAATAACAAGTATTATTTGGAATCTGATTTCTCTAATTCCACATTTTGAAATGTTTTATATCATTCAATAGTTCTAATAATAACTTTGTATTTTCATAAAGAAGAAAACAGACTTGAAAAAATAAGATAACAGATGTAAAGAAAATATACCAAAAAAGTACATTTTGGTTTATTCAAAAACGATCACAATGTCAAATGACAAAAACCCCTCCCTCTACAGGTATCTTCCAGTGTCAAGTGCCAGACCCCCTCCCCCGCACTCACCCCCTAAAGTGATAGATTATGTATGTATACTGTACAGTCCCATAGCCTTCTTCTATGTGAAAATCATGGTAGGCAAATGTTACCATTTTGTTTGTTAGTTATTGATATTATTACGCGAGAAGGGTGCGCAGTACGCCAGAATAACAGCATATTTACAAACTCGAAACACATCTATAGGGAAGCGGTATGTATGAAAAGAATCTCTTATTTTGGTGCACTGCGTATCCTGCCCAAGTGGAAATGTCAGAAATAGACCAATGCATTGATAGTAGCGTATTTCTGCGGATGCAAACAGGGAAGTTTCGAATATTTTAACAAGTTACTAGCATTATTATTTTTATAACTCAAAAAGGGCATCTTCGATTTTAACGATTTTGTCTTTCTTAAACTTACTTCTTACTACTTTCTTACTTCTTACTTGGAACATTATTCTATAATTTTTTGGTTGATATAAATATAAAATTTCTACATTTCTAAATTTAAAAAAAAAATGTTTATTTTTCTGTGTTAAAATTTGTATAAAAGTGTGAACAAAATATATAATGTGAACTAATATATTCTTCAGTAATTGGCGTTGGTTTTATTTTTTTAATTTTTGTACTTTTTGAGAAAAGCTTATTTTAGAAATAGTAGCGCCGGCGCATACTTCCCCGATTATCTCAAGGACAGTTCAAGCTCAGGGGCTAAAAACACTCTACATTGTATTCTCATGGTGAGCCTTATTACCACACATGTTATTTCAAACATCGGCAGTGGGGGCCATTTCGCTATACTTATCCGGCTAGACCCTTTTAGAATTAATTAACAGTTTTTCGCTAATTAAGAATAGAAATTTTAGGTTTTTAAAATAGAATTTTATAAAAACATGTAGATTGAATAAATATCTGTCCTTATCCTTATTTTTTTCTGTCCATTATTTAAGTCTCTATCTCGATTGAAACATAAAGTATGACGAAGAAAATTAATCAATCATTTTCAGTATCTCGACGTTATTTAAAAAAAATCTGTATCTCGGTTTATAATTAATTTATGAAGATGAATTTGTCCTCAAATTGAAGATCTTCTTCAGTAGGTTCTTGTAGTTTTGGTTTTATTTTTCTGCGATGATTGCTTCTTTTGATATGAAAAATTTTACGCTGCCATGTTTGGTTGATTTAACATAGAGAAGTTGACTTCACACTGTAAAAATATCCAGGAACGTACCTGGGGGAAAAAATGGCAGCTGAGTTGCCCATTATATCCAAGAAATATTTCTTGAAAATGATTGGAAATTTATTGTATAATTTAAAAACGTTCCTTTGAAACGTCAGCAACCTTTTCGAGAAAAATCAAGAATGTTCCTGTCGACAACAAAAACATTACTCTGAAACGTCAGTAACCGTTCTGTGAAAGATCAGAAAGTTTTCTGTCTACAACAAAAACATTCTTGTGAAATGTCAGTGACCTTTCTGTGAAAGATCAGGAAGGTTTCTGTCGGCAACAAAAACATTACTCATATTTCACAGGAAGCTTACTTATTTTCAATGGAATGTTTCAGACTTGTTCAATAAGTTAGATGTAAATTTCCAACTGGGCGAAAAATGTCCGGACCAGGATTCGAACCCGGGATCTCCTGGCTGAAGCCGCCAGTGCTCTGCCATCTGAGCTATCCCGGTTAATCTAGTGTTGTTCAATAAGATTTCTGTTATTTTCCAGACACATTTCGTGTAAATAATCAGTAATCCAGCTGCCCATTTTTTCCCAGGAACCTTCCGGGAATTATTTTGCAGTCCAGAAACGTTTCATTTTAGATTTTACTAGGATTTTTTTCTTTGCATTCATTCTTCTTGACAATTTTTAATGCAGAAATGAGTTATTTTTTCTTGATGTACAGATTTACTTTTGAATTTTTTATAATATACCACACAAATCCCGATTAGAGTAAGATGTAATTATTATTAGTCCATGGTATTATCAGATTATTAATTTTTGTTCATTTCACCATTGTAATGATAGCTTAAAGGACGTATGTTGCAGGACCCAGAATCTATAATAATAAAAGATAGAAATATGTGTCAGCTGTGTGTGTCTGTTAAATGCCAAATCTGTGCACAGAGCTGTAAGATTTGACAGAATGATAACTGTATATGCCTGAAATTATGCATCTTGAATGCAGTATATGGGATTTTTTTAAATTATCCTTTAAAATGTTTATAGTCCAGGCAATAGGGGATTTCACCTGGCAAAATTAATGGTAGTTCTGGAAATTGGCTTACTTTATGTTTTTTGGATCGCTGAATCCGAATTTGTAACTTCCCACCAAAATTACCCCCCCCCCCAAATTTTGGTAAAATGCCCCCCAAAAAAGGTTTTTATTAAAAAAATCGGAACATTCCCCGCGCGCTATTCTCAAAAGCCAAATTTTTTCAAAAAATCAATTTTTGGGGTGTTTGGCGAGTGAAATTTGGGTAGGAAGTTACAGATTCGGATACACCGACCTAAAAAATATAAAGTGAGTCGAAATCCAGAACTAGCATTAATTTTGCCAGGTAAAATCCCCTATTGCCTAGACTTGCAAAACTTAGTGCACGTAGCACCGCAGTGCAAGTTCAGAGACAGTCCACCCCCTCCCCGTTCATCCTACGTCATAATGTCATATATCGAATTTGTTGCAAATTTTGTCTACTTTCTGAATTTCTACATACTTTCCCCCCTAAAACAATAAAAAAATTAATTTAAAAACAACTATTTTGGGTGGGTTGCGGGGAAGGGAATTTTTGGGGTAAGTCAAAAATTCGGATTCAGCGACCCACAAAATTTAAAGTAAACTTTATAAGGAAAGTTCGGAGGGGAGACGGGAGGGCGAATGTAAACGATGTGAGTGGTTAAGTGGAATTGCGCAACTTAGTCCACGCAGCACGGCGGCGCATGTTCCGAGACAGATCCCCCCCCCTCCCCATTCATCCTACGTCATAATGTCATATATCTTATTTGTTTCAAATTTTGTTTACTTTCTGATTGTCTAGATACTTTTCCCCTAAAACAATAAAAAAATTGATTTTTTAATAAAAACCCTTTTTTTTGGGGGGGGGGGGCTTTTTACGTAAATTTGGGGTGGGGGGTTGCCAGGGGAAATTTTGGTGGGAAGTTAAAAATTCAGATTCAGCGACCCAAAAAACATATAGTAAGCGTTTTTTCAGAACTATCATTAATTTTGCTAGGAAGAGCCCCTATACGGTCTCTATTGCCTGGACTATTATGCGATTTTTAGTTGTTTTCTCTCATTTCTGTGTAAACTTTTACATTGCATTCAATCTTTCAGGCAAATATGGTAAAATTTGTCCTTCAACCAATTTAATTCAGAATTCATTCACAGACTTTTAAATTTTCTGCCAATATTTTTTTTCTAGATTTTTTTTTCTTTTTCTAGAGTTTATTCTCGTTTCGCGCACATAATTTGGTACTCAAATAGAGAATCCGATTTCAGTATTTTTTAGCCTATATAATAAGTTTTGTACTCTACAATTTTATTTCTTGCATGTTTTTGTGAGGTTTTTTTTTTCTTTCATTGCAGACGGATTTTGTTTTTAATAAAATGAAACTTTCCGTCTATTATGTTGCAAATTTTAGATTTGTAAATAGATCAATTTGTGAAAAGAAGACAAAGGAAGCTTCACTAATAAACAAACAAACCTTTGAAAATACTTAATTTTATACCTCATTCTATCTGCTAAGCAATATGCATTATGGATACAAATATCAATTAGAATGAACTAAAACCCATAAGATACTCTACCTGTATGAGTCAATATGAATATTTACATGAATTTTTATATGTAATAAAAATAAATATATTTTTTCCTCTTTCGTCAAGTATTTCGTCATTTTCAGATAGATCTCATAATTTCTAGCGCGTTTTTCTGAGATTCCCCCCCCCCCCCCCCCCATTATAATGATATCTTAAAAAATATATGCTGCAGGAGTCAAAATCTATAACAATAAAATATAGAAGTATGTGTCTGTGTGTCTGTTAAATGCCAAACCTGTGCACAAAGCTGCAAGATTTGACAGAATGGTAACTGTATATGTCTGAAATTATGCACCTTGAATGCAGTTTATGCAATTTTTTTTATCATCCTTTAAAATGTTTATGCGATTTTTAGTGAGCATATGTCTTTTAAGATATCATTAGAAACAAAGTTTTAGAAAAGATTTTAGGCAATTTTTCTCCAATACTGTTCTATGCTAGATTTTAGAGTGTGTAGATTGATACCCTAATCAGTGATAGAACTTGGAAAATATACGGTAGGTGTCAAATAACACCAATTGTAACTAACGTTGGTGCCAAATTATAATTTACAGGCAATTTCTAAAATTCATCGTTAGCGTAACTGTAACATATGATACTTTATGAAAAAATAACAAATATTTTATTTTTAGTTAAAATTATTGAAGTTTTTAATTTACAAGATTATAATAATAAAAGCAACCGTAAATTTGATTTGAAGCACATATTACTACTATATTTAGAAATTAATAGAAAAAATGCACTTAATCTTTTACTTCTTCGTTTGCTTCAATATCTTTTCATTTGGTTTTAAATAGAGATGCACCGAATACTAATTTTGTCCGAATACCGAATATTTGGCCTACAGGCGAACCAAATACAGAATATTTGGTTAGCCTAATAATAACCGTTAGGCCGAATACTGAATATTTGGCTAGCCATATATTAACTATTGAGCCAAATACCGCATATTTGGCTTGTCAAATAGTTTTATATTTCAAAGTTAAAGGCATTAAAATGTTAAATTAAAAAATATATACATAATATTTAAAACAGAAACTCTCATTTTGATGAACAAGAACTTTTTTCAAGTAAAATTTATGCTGAAAAAATCTGCTTTGAGTTATTTAAGACGACGATAGTTTTAATTAGTAAAATTTAGTAGACGACTTTTTTAGTTAGTAAAATTTTAAATTTCATGGCTTCTTCTGTGAATTAAAACAAATGAATAAAATTTTCTTAAATTCTAAAACAAATATTTTAAAATCAAAGAGAAATTGTGAAAAAATTGGTAGAAAAATTGTACAGGATAAACTAAATACTTACTTACAGGATACTTAATACTAAAGTAAAAGTAAAAAAATAATACAATCTATTCAAATTTTATATGGTGGCAACCCAGCAAGAATAACTGTTCTACTCCTTTTTATTAACCCATTAACCGCCTAAAAGGGGTTAGAAATTTTTTATACAAATGTTATTGGTTATTCATTTGAACATACATAACATTAATTTATAATTAAATTAAATAACCTTGTCTTAGATTGCGAAAAATAGAGTGTTGCGTTCACGCAACGTCAGTGGCATAAGACTATGAGGTTCAATGAGTTCAATTGAACATCTACAGGGTTTTCTTAGATTTGCGCACTGGAAGAATTTTTTTTAGCTTTCTTACAATTTAGAAAGCAAACAGTCATTTTGAATGTAATTAATTTATTATTGAATTTTAATTATTTTCTTGTTTACAAATTACTGTTTATATCCAGAAAACAGTTTCAAACATCAAAACATTCGCTACACTTAAGTAATAAAGCAACATCCCAAATTTACTGCATCTATAAACATTCTGGGTGTGGCACTGTTTACAATGCAGTCTTCTGCTGTCATCGAACTTGACAATTAAATGTCCGCTTTCTGTCTGTAATGGCTTTTGCATGCTGAACTTACTAGGCCTTCTTGTTGCTGATTTGTTTCTATCTAACACTTTATTTAACCATTTACGGTGTTTGCTGTTACATTCACCCTTTGAAGTGCAACTTCATGTCTAAGATCAAAGTGAAACTTTTTATTTTCGAACATAATCTTGATTTCTTCCCGCATTTGTCAATATTTTATTTTTTCTTCATCTTTTGGCTGTGTCAAATTCAACGTTTCCCCCTTTATTCACTTCAAGTCTCCTATTTTTTTTTAAATGTACGAGTTGTAAAAATTTTAAAGGACACAAACTTTTTTAAGCCAATTTGCCATCAATATTGCATGAGAAAATATCATCATCTTAGTTTGATATGTTATCTTTCCTTCTTCATCGATAATTCCTGCTATTTCTGGCGAAATAAGAATAATATCAGTTTTTATTAGATGTAAATTTCCAAATGGGCGAAAAATGTCCGGACCAGGATTCGAGCCCGGGACGTCCGGGATAGCTCAGATGGCAGAGCACTGGCGGCTTCAGCCAGGAGGTCCCGGGTTCGAATCCTGGTCCGGACATTTTTCGCCCTGTTGGAAATTTACATCTAATATGATTTGTTTACCAATTAGAATAATTGTATTAATATTAATCTAGTGTAATTTCGTATCCAGCGATTTCTGGAGTTCAATTACCTGAGATTTATTCTGTTGAGCTGAACCAGGTTTCAGACCAGATGCTGTAATCATCAAGGTTAGCTGGGTGAAAAAGTTCGACCAGAATCGTCCGGGATAGCTCAGATGGCAGAGCACTGGCGTCTTCAGCCAGGAGATCCCTGGTTCGAATCCTGGTCCGGACATTTTTCGCCCAGTTGGAAATTTACATCTAATATGATTTGTTTACCAATTAGAATAATTGTGTTAATATTAATCTAGTGTAATTTCGTATCCAGCGATTTCTGGAGTTCCATTACCTGAGATTTATTCTGTTGAGCTGAACCAGGTTTCAGACCAGATGCTGTAATCATCAAGGTTAGCTGGGTGAAAAAGTTCGACCAGAATCGACCGGGATAGCTCAGATGGCAGAGCACTGTCGGCTTCAGCCAGGAGGTCCCGGGTTCGAATCTGGTCCGGACATTTTTCGCCCAGTTGGAAATTTACATCTAATATGATTTGTTTACCAATTAGTATAATTGTGTTAATATTAATCTAATATCAATTTTGTTCCAATCATCTTTATCTGTATGTTCAACAAAAATTCATCGAAGAACCTCCTCTAACGGTTTAGGCATCTCTATGACCACAAAATGACAAGAAACACAAAGAGTCGAACGACACGAGTGGATAAGGGAACCACTAATCTCCCGCTGACGTTACGTAAATGCAACACCTGCTTTCTCTTTCTCCCCCACTAAAACAAAACATCTGATTCGTAAAATGCTTTTATGTAATTTGATCTTGTCTAAAAATAGATTACATCTAAAACTTCCGTTTTTCTAACTATATTTCTTCTGCGAAAAACGACAACAGTAAGGTTTTCGTTTAAAAATGCTTCAAGTTGGATCTCGTTATTAAATGTAAAAGAACTGGGGAAAGAAATTTTTTTATATTGAATTATTAACTATAATATTAAGTACTTAAAAATTACCGTTAATATAAAATTCATCTGATAGCTAATTTTTTATACGCATTTATTTTGATCGTTGCGTCAACGCAACACCAGCGGTTCAAGGGTTAAGCAAGGAAGTTTTAAATGCACCCTAGATCAGTGTCCGTTGTTTTTAAAATCTTAGAAAAAAGCAGATTATTTTACTGGACAATGTTCAGGAACTTGCATTTGTACATAATTAATTCCTATGAAAATCCTCGTGGTTGGTTAATTTTATTAAATAATACTTAACAAACAGCAAATAAATAATGTAAAATCATTTTCTTTTATTTAAATACGATTCTGTTTCTAATAAATCCGAATATCTTTATAAGTTGACTGTTAAACGTAGAAGTTGTATAAGGTTTTAAAAAATATGTTTTTAAAGTTTTTTTTAAGTATTCGGCTCGGCGGAATATTTTGATATTCGGAATACCGAATAGTTTGATATTTGGCCAAAACGAATCTTTGGTAACATGGCCGAATATGACGAATACGGAATAGATACTGAATATTCGGTGCATCCCTAGTTTTAAACATTTAATATTAGATGCAATTGAAAGAAAAATAAGATATTTTTCGTTCAGCCCTTGGGCATATATTAATTTTAAAACTTTTAAGAAAATAGTACTCTCCTTAATCGGCTTTTTAACAATCAAGCTTTTGAATAATATGTGCAAGAAGTTTAGGGCTGTAATCTGTAAGGTCAGATTTATCAGTGATTGGTTATTGAGATTGACCAGTGAATTGGGATACGTGACACACCTCTATCCATTTTGTTCTCTTTCCAAAAGGGGGTGACCAGCTTTGGACGTACTATGTGCAGCAGGAAGTAGAAGAAAAACTTTACAAACTGAAGATTTTAAAAGCTATACAAAAATAAGTGTTAAATATAAGCATAAAATTCAATGACTATGAATAATTTTGTAGTCATCAAATGAAATAATTCTGTTGCATTTTATGATCACTAATTTCAAACACTGATTTCAACCTCTTGATATCATTTGTCCCAACTTGAAGGACTTTCTTGCATTCGCTATTTGATTTTCAGAATGCGTTAGCTAGTTTAAGCTTTTGTATAGGATTAATGCTATTTTATTTGTTCCCTTCCTTCTAACTCTCTGACTTTGAATTCATTCTCTCTATTTTTTTAGTGGATACTTTTCAACAAATGACCAGATAATGCCCAACAACATCCAAAAACATCTCAAACTCAATGTATTTCACTATTAATATTTTGAATACATTAAATAATATAAAATAATAAGTAAAACTACAAAATAAGAGAATTTAGCAAGTTTTTTTTATTATTTAAAACATTACGAACATTTTGTTAAAAAAATATGAAAGCGTTCCAACATATCAGCAAGTTTCTGAAAAAATTTACAAGAAAAAATAATGTCAACTAATAAATGAACACACCAATGTATCTTTTGAGTAACATCTTCAGAATGACGTAAGAGTCAATTTTCACTAACTTTAAAAAAGAATGGAAATATGTATATAAACACACTTTTAATATTTATAGAGATAATTAAAAATAGCCATTTGATTGGAAATTAGTTTCCTAAATTACTTCATCTTATGGCTTTCCATTTCTTAACTGAAGGTAATTTACCAAAAAAATTAACTGTGAGGTCAAAATTAGGTGTTCATATTGATAATTTGAAATTTTATTACAATTTTAATATGGTTATAACTTCCCAAATTAATTTTTAAATTGAAAGAAGACATAATTCCCAATTGAACAGATGTTTTAGTGTTCTCTACAACAATGTGGAGATTTTGGAGTAGATTTTTCGTTGATTGTACATAAATATAAATCAGATGAGGATTTTTTCAGACATGTGCATCATTCTCCGAAACAACCAAAATAATATTAAAAGGGGCCAATTTCAGAAAAAAGGCTGATAACTTTGATGAACATTGGTCAATACTTAGGACATTTTGAACAAAATATAATTAATTTTTATCCCAATTTCGATGAATCTGTTAATTGTAATAGGTAGGTTTGAATAAATTGTAATGATCTTGAACTCTCAGATGGATATTGCATATTACAGGAGTAGTAAATGGAAAACATCAGCATTATTGATTTCACAAACCCATGTACTGATATGACATCTTGATTTTCAACTAAAATTAAACAGAAGTAGTATCATTAACATTGCAAGTGCTAAAACACGGGGAGTTTCAGGGCCAGACATCTTTGCTACAGTAAGATCCGCTTCCAATGGATATATTTCATAAAAATAATTGGCATTTTAATCCTTTAAAACCAAAAAGTAGTAATTTTAGAGCAGTTATATTAAGATTTTGATGATTTTAGAATATTCCAACGATAAAGGTATTCCTTTGTTTTTGCGCAAAAACTTCTCCTATTATGTTTTGAGCACAGAATTAAAGACACTCCAGAAAACGAAATTCCAAATTGAATCCATTAATCAAATTAAAATCGTGAAAAAGAGCTTGTTCTGTTAAAAAAAAAAAAAAAAAAAAAAAAAAAAAAAAAAAAAAAATTGAATAATTTAGGATAATATCCTTAACAATATATTTTCAGAAACAAGTAAACGCCTCTATCTGAAAATTATATTAATGTGTTCAGTCTCACAATTTCTCTCAGTCACAAGTTTCATATCCTCTTCAGCAAGGAATTGCTTGCTAGCTTAAAGTACTTCTGTAGGCACGCTTTCATCAAGAGTAAAATTAATCTCCCCTCTACAAGGAAGTCTGACAAGTTTAACTTTACCTATGTTGGAGGGTTTTTTTTTTTTTTCAACTTTATTCCTTTGACGAGCACTTGGTTTTAAGGTGCATTTAGCAATTTCTCTTTAAACATGCCCCAAAAGTCGTGGATGTTCTCGATGCTAATCCTTTATTTAATTCTGGGAAAAGGAAGTTACTTGTACCGTAAGGAATTTTGGCCATTACGACGAAGACGTGAAGAGATGACAAAAGGAGCTGAAATAGATATAAAGAATTAGCAAGTTAAATTTGCAATGTTTCATGAGTAAATATAAATAACATTAATAAAAAAGGAACTGCATTTATCTATAGAGTCTTCTTAGTTTACTAGAATCAAAATGACTTTACATTCACAGTTATTTTTCAATAAGTTTGTTGTAGATAATATATTTTCATAAAATTAAAATACATATTGATGAATCAACTATTCTTTGTATTTGTTCCTAAACTTTAAACTTTACAATAATTTGTATAAAAATTCTTAGTTTTAAAGTGCACCATATCATAACAGTTTACCTATTCTTCAGTTGTATTTGAAACATAAAAAAAAATTGGTGTTATTTGTACCTATTTTAAAAACAATCATTAAAATAATCATTCGCCACGTATTTCACAAAAATTAAACTTCTATCGCCATTTTACAAAATTATTTGCATTTTGCGAATGGTTTAACACATGCCTGGATTTAGGCTGGCAGGCGTAGCACATGGCGGCACTTTTTAACTACTTTACATGCATGGTGGCCCTTTTTCTTGTACTTTTTCAACTTTTTTTATTTCCCGGTCATAGGAGAAAATTTCTCAAAATGCATTCATTGACTGTGGGAAATAAATCATAAATTCCAGCATTCAGTTAAAGAGAAATATCTCGAAATTTATCAATCGGTCGTGCAAAAAATATCAAGAAATTAATTTATCGAACACATGAAAAAAACCCAGTGAATTTCGCCAATCGGTCACGAAAAAGAAAACAAAAGGCCAATCTAGTACTGACACTAGGCCAATTTGGCAAGAAGCAGCGCCTGGCACTCTTTTCAACTAGTTTATGCGCCTGCCGGCCATTTTATCTACTTCATGTGCCCGTCGGCTCTTTTTAACTAATGTATGTAGCTTCTGTCCTTTGTTGCCACTTTTGATGCACCATTTTGATTCATTTCTTTTTCTGGTTTAGGGGTGGAAAGCTCATGAAATACGTCCATTGGACGCAGAAATTAAATTACATTTTATAGATTTAGTTGGGGGAAAGAATCGTAAAATTTGTCAATTGGTCATGCGAAAGGGGGAAAAAAGGAAAAAAAAATTGCAAGTTGCTACGGACAAAATTGCAAAATTCTTCAGTTAGTTGAGGGAAAATAACTGCTTATTTCGCCCATCGGTTGCATGAAAAAAAAAAAAATTGTAAGTTTCGCCAGTAAGTCATGGCGGAAAATCTGAAAAGTTATCAACTGTTTATAGGAAAAATTAATGATATTCATCAATCGGGCATGGAAAAGATCAACAAAAGTAAACTATCAACGGTTGGGGGGAAAACCACACGCCATGCGGAAGATCCGCAAAACTCAATTACCGACAGTAGGGGGAAAAACCACGAGTTTTTTGAATTGGCAAGGAAGAAAAAAAAATTCGCCAATCGACAAAAATAAAATATCGCGAAATTCATCCATCGGTGGCAAGGAAAATCTTTTCAAAAATCATCATTCAGTTGTTGGAAAAAATTCTTCAATTCTCCAGTCGATCGTCGGGGGAAAAAAGGAAAAAAAATTGCAAGTTGCTACGGACAAAATTGCAAAATTCTTCAGTCAGTTGAGGGAAAATAATTGCTTATTTCGCCCATTGGTTGCATGAAAAAAAAAATTTGTAAGTTTCGCCAGTAAGTCATGGCGGAAAATCTGAAAATTTACCAACTGTTTATAGGAAAAATTAATGAAATTCATCAATCGGGTTTGGAAAAGATCAACAAAAGTAAACTATCAACGGTTGGGGGGAAACTCCACGCCATGCGGAAGATCCGCAAAACTCAATTACCGACAATAGGGGAAAAAACCACGAGTTTTTTGAATTGGCAAGGAAGAAAAAAAAATCGCCAATCCACAAAAATAAAATATCGCGAAATTCATCAATCGGTGGCAAGGAAAATCTTTTCAAAAATCATCATTCAGTTGTTGGAAAAAATTGTGGAATTCTCCAGTCGATCGTCGGGGAAAAAAGGAAAAATTCTTTAATTGGTTATTTTAAAATATTCCAAAATTTGTCAGTCACCTGCAGGAAAAAAAATCAGGAATTTCAACAGTCAATCTTGAGAAAAAATCACGAAATTCTTCAGTAAGATGCAGAAAAAAATACGAAATTCACCGATCGATGGGAGGGAAAAAAATCATTAGTCAATAAGGACAAAAATTCCAAATTTCAATCGGTCATAAGAAAATGTCGTAGATTTCACCGACAAAAAACGACTTTAAAGGTTCCGTTTTTGAGAATAGTGTCCGTTTTTAAAATTTCTCGCCCGACAGCCTTTTTTTTCTAGAGTCAACACTATAATTTCCAGAAGGAAAATAATGAGAAATTCATTACTATGCAAAATTCTTCGTGCAATCGTAAAAAAAAAAAAAAAAAAAAAAAAAATCCTCAGTTGATCATGCAAAAAAATCACGATAAATTTGTCAATCAGAAGAAGGAAATTTTATGTATATATATATATATATATATATATATATAATATATATATAACTTGTCAGTCAATAAAAAAAATCACGAACAATTTCAATTAGACATGGGAAAAAAATTCCAAAATAAGCCAGTGAATGAAAAATTTATCAAAAATATTGTTAAATTTGTTAATCAGGTACAGGAAAATAAAACAAAATTTTATTGATATTCGTTTTTAGGAAAATTTGCAAGAATGTCCTCTTTTAAAAATTCTCATCAAATGACCTCTTTCTTCTAAAGTCAACACTGAAAATTGCATACATAAACTTTGTTTGGTAAATATTAAACAGAAATATGGAACTAAAAACAGAAAAATGCATCTTTAACGGAGGAAAACTGCAAAATTCTATAAAATTCCAAGTATCAAAACACTGGTTAAAATGCTGCATAAAACTATTCACTATACAATTAAATTCATAAAAATATATAAATCTTTTTCCCTCAAATTATATTTGTTGCGCCATGCAACTGACATGGAAAACAAGTTGGAAATTCCACGTCAAACGTGACAAATGAGGTGCGTTCCTACTATAACTAGTTTTATAAATATTTTTTGCACCGCATATTGTACTGAATGTATATTTTAGTGCACTTCATAAGTGCATATCAATTTCATTCTGTTCTAAAGGTTGTGATATCATTAAAATGCACTTGAAATAATTTTTTCCCATTAGCCGTAATGTAACGGAAAATCTTTGACTGTCCCTATAATTTAACTATACATCCGATTTTCATAAAATTTGAAATGACTCGACAAAAGTTTGCAACAATTATATATTTAAAATTTCAGACCACTCAGTTGGGTAGTTTTTGCTCTTTTATATGCGGACAGACAGACAGACGGAGTGATACGACTATAGGTGCTACGTATTTATATAATTACGAACGCACCTAAAAAGGGAACAGCGTCTTTTACCCAATTGATTTGTTGCGTTGTAAATGAATTTTCTTTTTTAAGAAGTGTTACATTTTTGCCCAAATTATTTGCTTTTTACACCAAACATAACTGCTTCTATTTTTGATGAATACAATTGAAGATTTCAGCAATTAAATGATTTGATTTCTCTAACAGAATATCTTAATTCGAAGCAGGTGGCAGCCGTGGAAACAATGAATCAAAACAATTTTTGGCACCTGAGGTCTGGACTCTACAAATGCGGAAATATCAGGTAGCCAGTAAAAAGGTTTGTGCTTATCCACCCTCACCCCCACCGCCTTACATACACACACACATTAGTATTGAATTGGGGATTATCAAAGATAACAATTTTGAATGGATCGAAGAATTATTACTAATAGTAATTTCATGGATGTGCGTATCATTTAAAAAGAAAATTCGGGAATGACATAAAAGACTAAAAAACATTCCTCAGAATTAATAATTCTTCAAGGATTTAAAGAAACAAAAAATCAATTTAAATTTTTTCATTTAATTTTATCAAGTCCATAAGCATAACACTAGAGATAAGAGAAATTTATTTATATTACCTTATTAGGTAATTAGGTTAAAAGACATTGTAATTGAAAACCTATAAATTTCAGCCCTCCCCCCCCCCCCCAAAAAAAAATGACTTCCATCTAGAATTTTGCAATTTCAGCTTGATATCGATAGCTCAAAAGAAATTGAAAAGTAAGTTCAACCGATTGTATTTAAAATTTATTTACCGTTAACGGTAAGCACTAAGTAGCGATTCAAAAGGATCAACCGAAAAATAAAATTAGTATTTACACGTATGCACGTATTACCTAATAGAAAGACATTGTAACTGAAAGCCTATGGATTTCAGCATCCCCCCCCCCCATCCCCCTCAAAAATATCGTTTCCAGCTAGAATTTTGCAATTTCAGCTTGATATTGATAGCTCAAAGGAAATTGAAAAATAAGTTCAACCGATTATATTTAAAATTCGTTTACTGTTTACGGTAAGCTGTAAGTAGCGATTCAAGAGGATCAAACGAAAAACAAAATTAGTATTTACATGTACGCAATGAAAATGAAATCCTTTGCAGACAAAAATAAAATCTATAATGAGAGTGCAAACATGCAAAAATTAGTTAAACGAAAATTACAACTATCAAAGGGCTTAGTATTCATAATGCCGAAACTTTTTCACTAAAGTAACAAAATATGTAAACATTTTCGATGCCTAGAATACATATATGATTACGCAATACACACCCATGTAAATAATTTATATTTATTTATAATTTTATCTGTACTCAAAGTACAGAAATCCATTGTTAAAAGTGCAATGCTTTAATTAAATATTATAGTTATCAAAGATCTGTGATCCCACCGTACGTCCATGGATTTACTAAAATTCATACAAACAGCATACATATTAATCATGCATTATTTATATTCGGTAAAAGAAAATAAAAAGATAACATACCTGTTTTATCTTGTTTTCTTCTTAGAATTTCGAGATATGTAGGGGTAGGAACATCGGTGAGAGATATGGCGAGACTTTACTTGTACGATACGATGAGAATGAAAATGAAGACCACGTTTCTTGTTTAGGCGGTGTTCGGTTTTCGACAGCAAATAAAATGGCAGCGTTTTGCTGTTGCCGCTTTGATCAGGAACGTTCTAGGAATAAAAACCAGAATTTCTCAGGAAAGTGTTAAATTATTATGAAAACGCGTGAAAAGGAGTAACGTTCCTGGAATTTACGTAGAACGTTACCATTTTTTTTTTTTTTTTTTACAGTGTAAGATTAATCAAATAAATCAAGAAATACGTTGGATTCTGTGAACATAAGAATAGCTTATTAGTATTTTATTTATTTATATAAATAATTCTCTTTTTTTTATATTAATTCTTGAAAATTTCATACTATAAGAATAGAACAAGTAAATTCAGTTTTCAAAACTAATTACCTTCTTTGTATGTGATTCCCATTCTTCTTTTATGATTTTTCTACAGTCGAGTGACTTTCTTCATATGAAATGACACTATTTCTATGATAAAAACTAAGAAAAAAATTATCTGTCCAAATATTAAAAATATAAAGGCAAGGCAACATATTTAAGAGTTAATTTTCTTTTATTAGAGTATTTTTCCTAGTATGTGTGTAGACGTTGCATACGAATTAAAAAATCTGCATCATTTTCATACTTGAAATACAGTCCCGAAGGCATAAATCTATGGGCAAATTTTTCCACCAATTTTTTGCAACAAGATTCTTGTCGGTCAGGCATTGCGGCCATGCGTACAAGGAAACAATCTTCAGAGGCAAATTTATTTCCTACAAACAAAATATCAACGACATAAGTATCTACTAGAAAAACGAGATCTTGTTTGCTTCTACCGTTAAAAAATTCTAGAAAAGTATTTTCGTTACTTAAGTTATTCGTTTCAATGTCCCGTCCGATTATTCTTAAATTTTCATCTTTTGATTTTGATAACAGTTCAAAAATGGCCTGATAGTTGAGACGCTATGCAGTGTCAGTGCCCTTCTTTTACAGACAATTGCCAACTGTGGCCTTATTTTCAAGGAGACGTAATATATCAAGGACGCAATTAAAATCGAGATGACAGCTATCCAAAGCGGCAATGAAAAAATTTGTAAAATGCCAAAAATCTGTTGTTTATACTCAACTTTCCGAGTCACAAATGAAGCAGAATGAAGTTTATACGGGTAAGAGAAATTCACTTTCTCTGCGATTACTTCGTTCATAATAACTGTTTCAGCTCCGATATCTATTTCTGATGAATTTACCATCTCTATTATCCCTGTCAATGTTTCATTCTGAAGTGCACCATTTAATTAATCTGTGTAACGAAAAGAAAATCTCTTGAATTTTCTTATATTTTGTAAGATAATCTGCAAGCATAAATAACATTCTACCACTTTTACTTGATATGTTAGCATTTATTTTTTCCTTAGGTAATTGAAATAAAATTATTTTTCTGATATAAAATTGAATAACTGCGACTTTATCTGATTCCATAATTTTAAGATATGAATAAGAATTGTAAGTCTTTAATTTTCAATCGATATATTATCAAAAATAAATTAGAATCTGTTTGATGTCTTTATAGTTTATGAATAAAATAGAAGAACTTTAAAATAAAAAATTATTAATTAAAGAGGAAGTTAGTAACGATAACATCTCATTTAAGATCCCTAAACTTTGGATGCACATGTTAAAATAATATTTTGCAACTCATTTTATTCATCTCGTATTTTTCAAAGGTCAAGTATGCACTGCTATTTTTGATTTTAGCAAAGTTTATCTCTTTCGTTTTCAGTTCTGCATTTATTCGCATCGCCTTACAATAGATGTGGTCGCTGCATGCCACACTGTTCATTCGATTTTCTTTTACTCATTTTTCACCTGATTGACGGCGACATAATCTAAATAATTTGAAATTGTAGTTTATTTTTTGTCTGACAGATGTTGCCATTGAATGTTTTCTTGATTGTAATTGATTAAAGGGATTTTTGACTAGATATATAACGAACCTTTTAGATTCAAGATGGTTTTGCTCGGTTTTTAGAAGACATTACGACAACGTTTTCCTGATGAAGGTCACAGAACATGACCGAAACGTTGAATATTTTAACTATATTTTAATGTTTCTATAGTTTTTAGACTTTGTAACAGTTTATACACCGTTTAGTAAACTTGTGATGTTTATTTTCACGTTTATATGTAACTTTTTACGGTGTAAATGTCCAGCTCTTTTATTATTAAAAAATTATTTCTTAAATCACTCTGACTCTGAATCGCATGTTAAAAATTATAGGGAGAATATTAATTCAGCATGATATTTATTTTTAATGTAAAGCATTTAAAACAAACAATCTTTAAGCGTTCTTCAAATACTTAATAAAGAATGAAATAAAATAACGAAAATACTTCATGGTTAGAATAATTCTATGTTATTCATTTTATAACAAGTATGTTTATTCTATAAGCATGTTCATTTCATGAATTTTTTTTTTAAATCTAAAAACAGCTTACTATTTCATTGCAAAAATCACATCTTAACAAGCTAGATTCTTGATTTTTTGTTCGGGGTCAGTGTAATAAATGAAGAATTATACGCGTATAAATCAACTACAATCAAACATTAATTAAAGCTATATATTTACCTGTTTTTTTGCGCTTCAGATCTTACCAATTATTTAAGCTAATAATTTACCAATTTATCAGTTTTAATTACTTCAGTTGTATTCTTAACAATAACAGTCAATTTAAAGAAAACAGTATTTTTTGGAAAATGATTATTCAATTTAGCAGTGTTCTAATAAATTTGCATGTTTTAGATCACAGTTCTTGAGAGTAAAATCCAATTTAAAATATATAATAATTTTTGGCTTTAATTACGAGTTTTGGGATGATTTTATCATTTTTATCCTCTTTAGTTTAAACTTGTTTTTTCAATCGTTAGTTGTTTTCCTTTTGTGGAGTTAACTCCTCTTCGGCTTCGAAATAAAAGATTAAATTTCGAGAAGAAAAATGAAAAGGAAAGGGATTGCAAACGCGCTTGACGAACTCGTACGTATACTTTTCCCTTAAAATCTTTTCTCGACAATTTCATATCATAAGATCGATGCGTAATTTGATGCAGAAATAATCATAGAAAATACTCGTTACATAGTAGTATATTTTACTTTTTAAATCTAATGGAATGTATTATTCTCAGAGTAAAAGACATTCTGCTATTCAGTAAATGCTAATTATACATTACTTCCGTATTATTTTCATACAACGCCTGCAAAATGTCATAAGATTTTGTAATATAAGAATATAATAATTACAATTCAATTTCCAAAGCTAATTACATAGCATTCTCTTTGTATACGATTCTCACTGTTCTTTTTTTATTTTTCTTCAAACGATCCGCTTTTTTCATACGTTTTGACAACATTTCTACGATAAGAACTAAGAAAAAAATGATGTACCCAAATATCAAAAATATAAACGCAGGAGCAACATCTGTAAGGGTTAATTTTCTTTTGCTGGTGTCTTCCTCTTCGTATTCCAGAAGACGAGGCATAAAATGTTGCATCATTCTTATACTTGAAATACAATCCCGAAGCCATAACTACATGAACGAATTTTTCCACCAATGTTTTGCAACAAAAGTTTTTTCTGACAGTCATTGCAAGCATGCTTTCAAGGAAATTGTCTTCAGAAACCAATTTATTGCCTATGGTCAAAATATCTACGACACCTGAACCCACTATAACAGCGAGATTATGTTTGTTTCTATCGTGGAAAAAATCTTGAAAACTATTTTCGTTACTCAAGTGATTCGTGTTAATGTCTCGTCCAATTATTCTTAAATTTTCTTGTTTTGATTTTAATAATAGCTCAAAAATAGCTGATTTTCTAACCGTTATGCTGTCATAGTGTCCTTCTTTTACAGCCTTTACTAACTGCGGCACGTCTTTAATTTGTGTGATAGGAGGAAATGAAAGAAAAGACAGGAATACAGAACCGTAAGCTAGACAAAGGAACATTGCTCCTACAAACCCATGAAAAGACAAGCAACTTTTCTATCACTGACGAAGGTTTTAAAATAGAACTCTGCCTTAACCAAACCGCAAAAACGTGAAGTAAAATTTTTTGAAACGAATACCTTCTTTTCAAGATGATGTAATGTACCAAAGACATCGCAATTAATGTTGAGATGATAACTAGCCATAGCGGCAATGAAAATGTTTGTAAAATACTAAAAATCTGTGGTTTATATTCTGCTGTTCTTGTTATAAATGTAGCAGAATAAAGATCATATGGATATGTAAAATCGACTATATCTGTGCTTACTTCGTTCATAGTAACTGGTTGAACGCGAATATCAATTTCTGATCCATTTACCATCTCTATTATTCCCCTCAATGTACCATTCGGAAATACATCATTTACTTCACCTGTGATACGATAACGAACTCTATCGAATGTTTTTGAATATTTTGTAAGATAATCTGAAAGTGTAAGCAGTATTCTACCATAGACATTGGTTTTATTTGTTAGATAATCTTTTATTTTTTCTGTACATCTCTGAGGAAAAATTTTCACGCGGACATTAAATCCAAGAATTGCAATCTTATCTTTTACCATAATTTTGAGTTTTGAATAAGAATTATAACCCTTTAATTTTCCATAGTTTTGTAATGGAACATAAATTAATAACTAATTGATGTCTTTATTAATTATGAAGAAATTCCAACAAATTTAAAATAAAAAGTATTTCTTAAAGTATTCTAAATTTGAGTCGTATGTTAGAAATTGTAGACAGAATATTAAATCATTAAGATATTAAGTCTAAATATAAATCATTTAAAACAAATTACCCTTAATTATTTTTTAAATACCGAATTAATAATCAAATAAATTTACGAAAATACTTCATGATTAAAATTACGCTATATTTTTCGTTGTACTATAAATAGGTTTATTTCATGAAACTCCTTCGCTAAAAATCGCTTTCTACTTCATTACAAAAATCACATCTGAACTCATTACACGCACATAAATAAATTACAATCAAATTTTAAAGCTGAATATTTACAAATGTTTTACCCTTCAACTGCTACTGACTATCTAAGCTTCTAATTTACCACTTTATCAGCTTTATTACTTTAGATGACAATACAAGCTGATTTAAAATAAACAAAACTTTTCTGAAATAAATGTCCAATTTAGTAGTTTAGCAGTGCAATTAGAAAAATTTACATGTTTTAGTTCACATGTTCTTGACAGTAAAATACAAATTAAAATTTATAAAAAATTTCGATATGTTTTTTTAAGTGTTAAGCTGTTTCACCACTTTTATCCTCTTTAGTTGTGTCTTGCTGTTTCTTTCAATTCAAAGGATATAACATTTTCCTTTTCATATTTGTCTTTCTATACGCTTAAAATGAACTGTTATGCTTCTGGATACTAGGTATTCATAATGCACATCAAAATATTCAATTACATTAACAACTAAAGCATTATACAATAAATTTATCATTGTTTTACAACATTATAAAACCTTTCATCGTATTTAAACTGATACAAAAAATACAGTAAGAAATATGTTAAATGAAATCAAAATGTTTAAATTTTTTTCAGATTTTATATATTATTTTACAGTGAAATTTTGATTTGAAAAAGAGTTATTTTGAATAATATCTTTATCAGTCAGGTTAGCCACTTAACCCTTTCCGGCGCGGAGTAATTCTGTTTATAAACTAATTAAATGATGGATTGACACCATAATTTATAAACGAATTTATTAGAAAATACAAACTTGACAATTTTCAAGTACGTTATAAAAGAAAAATTTTAATTAAATATTCTTGTTGCCAGTAAAATAAAAATTAGGTGTCCTTTTTTAAGGACACCGCCCGCGAAAGAGTTAAAATGATTTACCGTATGTATACCATAATTTATACAGTTTATTATTTTTAGCAGTGATCTTGAAAAATAGCAGTCAAGTTAGTAATACTTTCTGAAGAATAATGATTTACCTGTAAGTCAAGAATCATTAGAGAGTTATGCAGATTTATGGAAGTACATTATGCTTGCAAAATTCGTAACAACTAAATCATAACTTCCAATAATAATAAGAAAAAAAAACTCTTGGAATCCAACTGACTTCAATGAAGTTTCAGATATTGAAAATTAAATAGTTTAAGAATGTTCCCAATCTTTAGAATGAGTAATAAGAATTAAATAACTCAACAATAAAATTTAAATGACGTTAACACGTCTAGTAAGTTTTTCATACTTCAGGTAAATCTATTTCTAAAAAAGTTTTTTTTAAAAGAAATTTAATTTATTTATCATCAAGTAACATTCGAAGATTCTTCGTTAAAGTGACGTTCTATTGAGTGCATACAAATGTAAACTCACATTAACATTTATGAATATATTTTACCAATTCATAGAATAGTATAAGTTGAAACTACAATAGTAGTTCTTCCTATACATTTAAATAGTATTTAGCTTTTGCAAATTTTATTGGACTTTGAATAGTATTTCATATTATAACATCTATTTCATAAATAATATTTTCTTACGCGTGACGTCTGTAAAATTGTAAACCAATAAATCTAAGAACAACATTATAACTTTCCTTCCACACAAAAAAAATCTTCCAGTCCAACTGATTTCAACGCTGTTTCAAATATTGAAAATCAAATATTTTAAAAATCTTCTGAACCTTTGTAATGATTTATTTGAATTAAAAACACTACATAATAAATTTTAAATGGCGTTAACACGTGAAGCCAGTTTTTTTTTATACTTCAGCTAAATAAATTTTTAGAAAGTTAATTTATTTACCATTAAGGAACATCTGAGAAATCTTCGTTAAAGTAAGGTTCTATGAAGCGCAGATTAATGTGAGCTCACAGCAACATTTATTATGTTTGTCATTCTCTCCCCAATTCAAAGAATAATAATATAAATTGAAACTGCAATAATAATCTTTTTCATAAATAGTATTCCGTTTTTGCAAACTTTGTTGATCTTTGAATAGTAATCTTAAAACATCTATTTAGAAAACATTATCTCACTATCATCATGCCTGTTATATTGCACATTGGCAGCTTTAACCGGTACATCAAAGGAGTAATATAAGGGAAAGGAAGTTAAGCTTCCTCACAGAGTAATGAGAAATCAATTTTAAAATGGACATAAATTATTAAAGTTATTGGAATGTGAAATTTATAAAGAACAATCGTTGTTCGAAACGCACTCTGGATGGTGATCTTGTTTGCATCACTGAGCTTATAAATGTCTGACGATAAATGTCGTGAAATTTACAATCTTCTTAGACTTTTCAACCAGTGAAATTTAGGTGTAAGTTAGAACACAATTTGAAGGACAATTGCAAATGTTCACAGTGAAGTAACATATAAGCGATTTTATTTTTTATGCACTAATAACTTAAATAAAATTATTTTAAATCATAAATCGGGGCATAATTGTAAATATTTAAGAATTAAGAACTACATAAGTAATCTTAGATTATTTACTTAAATATATAAGTAAACATTTCTACTACAAAACGCATACTTTAAATTAGAATATTTTAAAAAGCCATTCCACAAAGTTGTTTCAATTATTTACCTTCATAGAACATACATTTCGGATGGTATAATTTTCAATACGCAACAGTTGAGCAGCGTTTTATAACTTTTTATGATCATTCTCCAAAATGCAGAAAAACTGCAATAAGCTGCATAAGCGTCAATAAGCGGCTAAAGTTGAATTTGAAAAAAACGTCTGTAAAAATGAATGCGATCAAATTCTGAATTTCTTTAATGAAACAAAGTGCTATTTTTCATTTCTGTTTCCAAAAACATTTGACCATAAGTGCGTTTATTATGAATTGAGAATAAACTAATGTAAATTGTCATTATCTTGATTAAAAGCCTTTAAAGTGTAATAAAAAATATGCTTACATAGTGTAATAAACAAATGCTTTTAAGTTAATGAAAGGAAAAAAATAATTACGACTAACAGTTTTTTATTCTCATTTTTTTCGCATATACATAATTGTTTCCTCATCGTAATATGTATCAAACATAAAAAAACCAAGAGAATTTTCTTTCGAATTTTGTTTTTTAAATTAAAGTTGGCATTGGTATTTTTTCTTTTTTTTAATCCATAAGAGCGGTATATACGAGTGGTGTGTGAATTAACATTAAATAAGTTAACAATTTTTATTTTCTTCAGTTCGTGTAATTAGGGTAAAATTAAAACACAATCTAGAGAGCCTTTATAGCGTTCTTCAAATTAGAATAAATATTTTTATGTATAAAAAAGTTATTTAGCGACGTTAGTGTATGGAACAATACACGCACCTTAAGTATTAAAAATACTTAACTACAGTCTCATTTCATAAGCGTGTTTTCATTATTCTGGGAATATCATCTCTTTAATTTGAACCTAAATACCATATATATATGTATACACTGGTGGACAAAACTTAAGGCCCAAGAAGATATGTACACGTAAATGAGAATCTACGTGAGATCGTGGGTCACGTAGCAAAGAATATTATTAATAGAATGTTACACAGGATTTAATGTAAAATTTTTGTTGAAAGGATATATATAGGGTATTACTAGAGGTTCTTTTTCTGAAACGCAAATATTGTCCGAAAACATGACTGTACAAAGAAAGCAAAATACTCACAATTAACAATCGTAAGAGCCATATCAATAAATTATCTGGCCACCGTGTAATGCGAGACAACTTTTAACACGGAGTGGCATACTCAGAGCAGCATGATTCAGTAGCTTTTGAGGCAAGCTGCCCCATTCCTCCTTCACTGCACGGATGAGGGTTTCCTTGTCTGAAGGAGGAAATTGTCGAGCAGCAATACGTCTCCCCAAGGCATCCCATACATTCTCAATGGGATTCTGGTCAGGGGAACGTGCTGGCCGGTCTATGCGATGGATATCTTCGTCCGAAAGACAATCTTGTACAGACTGTATGCGATGACAAGGTGCGTTATCGTCCATAAAACAAAACTTTTCGCCGACACCACCTCGAAAAAGTCGAACATATGGAAGCAGGACGTCTTTAAGGTACCGTCTACTGGCCATGGACCCTTGGTCAAGCACACAGAGATCCGTGCGACCAGTAAACATGATGCCTGTACACACCATGATACTTGAGTCGCATATTGTTCTCTTTCTAGAATATTTTCGCGACAGTAAGCACTACCAACCTCGCGCCATATAAGTTTACGTCTACAATCAGACGATAGACAAGACCTACTCTCATCTGAGAAGAGCACGGTAGACCAGTCGTCATCAGTCTATTGCGATGCATAAGGCACCACTGTAAACGGGCGCTACGTTGGCGTCTTGAGAGAGAGACACACACAGCAGGTCTTCGGGCGTCTTGCAACAGTTTTCTGCGATATTTTAGTTCATGTGGCAGCACAAAATTGATTTGCTAATTGATCAGCTGTGCTGCGTCGGTTCCTTTTTGCCGAAATAACAACATAGCGATCTTCTTGGGACGTCGTACTGCTTGGACGACCTCCTACCGTGCTCCTAGTACATATTTAACTCCATAGCCTAGGAACAATACTGTGCGCGATGTTAAATTTACGGGCAACATCTCTCATTTTGTGTCCTTCTTCCAACTTTCCGATTATTCTACCATGAGTAATATCATCTAAATGATGCCTCGAAGACATGTTCAAAATTTTGCATATTCTTCAATTTTTACATCTAATGACAACTCACAGCACCCACCGATTGCCTAAAATCTCATACCTCTGCTGTCACGTTGTCGACAAAATCGGAAGTACAAAATTTGCATACGTTTCACAAAACAGAATGCATCCCGCATTCATGCAAATTTAAACGTGCTGCTGCGGATCTACGTCCAACTGTAATCGTTGATATATATATATTGGGTCGATCGGAATGTCGTGTCGTGTTGGCAAAATCAATTTGTACCGGAAAATTCTGACTGGTAATAATTACACATTAGATATAATTATTCGTACCTGAAAATATGCCCGGTAATTATTACACATTAAATATCGGAAGAAATGTCTAATAATTTAATGATAGAATTTTCAGGTACGAATTGATTTTCCCAACACGACACGACTTTCCGATCGACCCAATATATATATATATATATAACTGTTTTTAACTCACAATTTTTTCTCGATATTAATATCTAAATAATTGACCATGTTTTTACTTTTTGACTACAATTTCAAATTTAAACCATTAGGATAGCAATCTATTTTTTCCTATTTCAAGTCACTGTGTCTGACAATTAAAATGTCATCAATATAACGAAAACTTTACATATCCTCGTTCGTATCAATATGTTCCTCGTACATATATAAGTAAATATCGGCAAAAATCAAACTACAGCTTCCCTCCATTGGAATACCTCTAACTTGTTTGTAAACAATTTTTCCATCATATAAGTATTTCTCACTCACTACAAAATTAAACAAATTGGTAAACCAATCCTGTCCGATATTTGAGGAATTATATTTATTGAAAAACTCCATAATTTTTACTTTAAGACTGTCCAAATCTATACTGTTATACAAGTCTTTGAAATCACACGCTGTTAAACTTGAAATGTTTTTCATTTGATTTAAATGCTTAACTAGCTCAAAGCTGTTTTTAATTATACAAGCCGGCTTAACTTTCAGTACTTTATCAAAAATCTCTTTTAATAACTTTAACAATTCTTTATTACCGTTTTCCAAATATGAACCGAAACCACATGTTATATCTCTAAATACTACAGGATCTTTATGAAACTTCGGAAGCATTACCAAATATGGAAAGCTAGTACTATTTTGTTCTATCTTGATTTTTTTTATAATATGCTTTTACCCTATTACCAATAACTTATTTACTTGATTTTAAAGTTTCATAATTTATTTCATTACCATAAGCCTCCTTGAGTAATTTACCATATAATGTTTTACAAATAATTGCATAATTTGTGTTAGCTTTATCTATATACGTTATTATAAAATTATTCTGCAATTCTCTTATATATTCTTTCAATTCGTTATAATATTTTTCTGAAACCCCTTCAGAGCTATTCTCAAAATTTCTATACAAATCTTTTAAAATACAATACTTCTACTCCTCGAAAACACTAGCCGGCAAATTGCATTTATATGCTAATTTTTGAATAAAAATATCTAAATTCATATTCAAGCATTTTCTTACCATATTTCTTGTTAATACTCTCTTAATTCTGTATCTCGTTCCATATCTCATGATTTCACTCAATGTCTTATTATGCACTATATCCAAACTACCCGTTAATATATGTCCGTAGGTTGGATCTATATATTCTTTGAATTTTTCTTTTGGACAATAGCATACACTATTATTAATTCTGTTTTTTAAATCTTTGGCATAATCGTTATAGTTGTATATGACTCTGCCCATTGGTTTAACATATTAAAAAGCCTTAAAAATCGCTATATTTTTATCCGGCAGAAGTTCATTATATGCATTCAAAACTTTATTAATGTTAACTCCTTTTAGATGTGACCCCATGTAATCCAAAACACAGTATATTTTATTATTTTCAGAATCTTTTTGGTACATGCACTTAACATAACAACCTAAATTTTGTTTTCTTATTCTAAATCTCAAGCGATCTAGAGCCATGCAAATGTTGTTGCTACCCGTTTTTTATGCAAATTCCTCAAAAGTTCTGGTATCATTTTCTTTTCGACATTGAATATAATATTTTCAATTACTGATTCGTTATCGTTTGAGTTGTAATTTTCGGTAAATTTTTCAACCTCTTTGCAACATTTTAATTTCTTTAATTCAATGTTTTTCCTATGATTTTTATTCCTGTCATAATCAATTATATGTTTTGTCCTTTCATAGATTGAGACATCCAATAATTTTTCTGCAAAATTCCTTGTTACATTACTTTGATCGAACTTTACATTCAATCCATATGAGTAAACCGTGCCGTAATTTACCATCGTATTTCTTTCACTGATTAATCTTTCATTTTTAGTAGGAAGAGTTTTCAAAATTGAAATCTCAATATTATCAACTCCGCGACTATCAAAATGTGTAATCTCAATTTCTGGTTCCTACTTACCACTTTTTTGTTTTCTTATGTCCGTCTTATGGTTGTTGATTCTTATATTCAAAGGAGTTGAAATTTGTCCTATGTACGACATGTTACAAACTCTACATCTCAGTCTTTAGCCACAATTATAAACCTTGCAGAATTTTAAATGATCTCCATTATCATTAACCTCAACAATATTCCCAGCACTTACACACACTTTAAAGCGTTTATCTGTACAAGTTTTTAGATTCAATTCGACCAGACCGTCTTCACCCCCAAGTTTTTTGTTGTAAAAACATTTGGTTTTATATTTAACAATGTTCTTCTCACTTCTACCACCAATTTTTAAATTTTGAGCCATGTTAGTCTTGAAGAAAATCCGAGTTTTATATCTTAAACTTCCATAATCAGTGTATTTGCCACTATCATTTTTCAAAGAACAATTCAACTTACATTTATATATATATAATATGTATGTATAATTATATATTTATAATATATATATATATATATATATAATTAATTAATACATATATTACTAAAACATAACACCGATTAATTGACGATAATAAACGAAATAATACGCACGTGTTAAGTAACCGTCTTGTTTGGAAATAAATTTAGTTTAATTTCGAAAATGTATTTCTGTGATTATATATACGGCCATATTTGTGGAAATACATTGAAATCTGAATAAATGCCTTTATTATAAGAACAAAGTTACTTACTGAAAGAATAAACACTGCCTAGTGATGAAAAAATAAACCCACATTATTCAAAAAACTAAAATGAGTTGTTATTGTGAAATATCTGTGGCGTGATCTCACATGAAATAAAAGCAATCGCTGACTTTTACACTGTCAGCTGTGAAGTGTCAAATATAAAAAGATATATATATATATTAGAATAATTTTCTTTCAAATTATTGAGTTATTATCATAAACAAATATTGATAAGCTATTTCATTACTTAGCACAATCATACTGATTGGTAAAGAAAACTTACACTCAGTTGGAAAGATTACAACGCATATTGATAATCTACGTTATAAAGTAGAATCCACGATTAACACTAACATCATATCGACTTTTTCTTTAAAAACATAATCTCAATTTCCTCATTTTTTTATATTTTAAAAGATAAATTGCAGCTACAACTGACAGGTATACCAGATATATATCGCAAGTTATGAGGCTTCTCAACGAAAGGGGAGGAATACCACTGTTGGAGTTTTGAATAATTCAGCATGAGAAACTCCTAAGAGACATATATCCAAGCTGTTGAAGAAGTTTCCCGCCGTACAAACGGGAAACCTCTGTCAAAATGAGGTATGGGGGGGGGGGGGGGGTAAATGTTCAGCAATTGTATAACCAAAGATCTCGTCAAAAGTAAAATGCCCTAGTACTGAATGTGTCCCGTTGATATGTATCCCTTTGCTCTGACGTCAAAATGACATATTGGGACACATATCCAGAGGTCAGATATCAGGAATTCTCGATAAAACAAAATTTTCTAGTAGTGGATATGTGCCCTCTTGATATGAATCCTCTTCTACAACGACCTCAAAATGACGTATGGAGGCACATATGATGGTGTTAGATAACCACTACCCAGTTTTCGACTAAAGTAAAATGCTGTAGTGCTGGATGTGCACACCCTTCTGCTGTGACGTCAAAATGACGTATGGGGCACATATCATGCCATCTCCTTCAAATTCATTAATCATGGCGTGCACAGTAAATCAGGGTTCTTAATAACATTGATTGACAAAAATAAATAAATAAATAAATAAATAAATAAAAATAAAACAATTTCTTCCCTTCCAAATAAATATTTAAACTCTATAGATCTAATATTCCTAAATATAAATGTGGTATCCAAATTGGCCCATCACGTATCATTTTTCCTAGCACCAGTTTTTAATAATAACAAACAGTGAAGGATTATCATATTAATTTGCAATGCTAGATAAAACTGAAATCATGTAAAAAATATTTTCACTGCATTAACGAATTGGCAAAATATAGTATGAAAATCTGATGTGTTGATACCTTGTACAGTGCATTCTTCTTTTGGTGTTCCACATCGACACCCAATCCTCTTTCGTGTTGGAATTTGCTATTTGCCATCCGCTAACATGTTTTCATTCTTCAAGGCGCTATAACTCGGGCAAAGCATTTTTTTACACATTTATTTATAGATAATTTACATATCATTATATACAATAAATGAGAGTTTAAATTCTAGTGCTATATTCCCCTTGAGTTAAATAATTAAAAAGAATAATCCTCAATCTATCCAAAATTATCAAAAATTACCTTTCATACAAATAATTACCAGGACGCCATCATAAGAGAATCAATTGAAATAATTGCTAATAAGATGCAGCTTGTAACAATGCAATATCATAGGTAATCCATGGAGTATGGAGATATTTGTTGCATATTAGATGAAAGCTCATTTTGTTGAAAATTTGAATAACTTTATCTGGCGTCTCATCTGACGTACAACATTTAAATTACAATGCTTTCTTCTGGACAATTATCAAATAAGCGCAAAGAAAATAATAACAACATTTAAATCCTACTGACGACGGCCTTGTAATGGCTGAAAACGTTCTATGTTTTTCTGATGTATTTTAAGATATTTTTAATTTGTATTTGAAATATCTTTATATTATATGTATGCAGATGACAGTAATTTTTGTACAAATATTTGTGCTTTTATATGTATTTTAATCATTATATAAATTTTATTATTAATACAATTCCCGCTTAAAAAAACACATAAAATACTTTAATTTTAAAAGCAAGTCTTCCTACCTAAAAAATGGTACGTGATATTTTTGATTAAGCAGCGTGAAATTTATAAGAAACAATCATTATTTTTACAGGGAGGATTTTGGTGCCAACCAATGTAGATATCAGAAACAAAACATTCACGCGTATTTTAAAAATGTATTTAATAATTAGAGGCGGAATCTCACATCGATAAGATGAATAAAAATTTCTTAAAGTGAAGTTTGAAGTTTGAGATAAATATTTAGCACTCATTTGTCATTAAGTTAAAAATGATACAACGAATCAATTTCTTGATATCGTCAAATTCACCTTGCAATAGAAAGTTAAAAAATTTTTGCAATCACAAACAGTATTCAAATTACTTAAAGATTTTTTTTTTAATTTACAACACGATACATTTTAAAAACCTAGTAATTTCGACCATATCATGCACTACATCAGGGTTAAAAACAAAAGTCAGAGGCTGAGTCCTTTACATGGATGGGCTGATCCAAACTTCATAGCGAAAAGGGGGTGAGGCTTTTTTGTCGGACTATTCCAAAGTTCTTCAGGAATGGGGGTGCGAAGGTTATTCTCAGTATACTATACCAATTTTTTGGAATGATGTAGGATAACGTATCGCTACAAGTGTAATTAGCATGACGTAGAATTTCTATTACCTTCATAATTATTAATTTTTGGTAATTTGATAATTTTTTTTTATCATTTTAGCTTCTTTAAAATCAACCATGATTTCTTGCTCCTGATTTAATTTAGTTATTACTAAACTAAATCAGGAGAAGAAGTTCTGGTCTAGTTCGAAAAAATGAAATGCCGATAGTGTGAACGGTTTAAGCGTGAGAACGCATACCTATTAAAAAGAACATTTTTGAAGAGAAAAGTGCGGCTTAAGATTGTTAGTTAGTCAACTTCCGAATTCCCCTCGCTAATGTTAAGACTATGGTCGTGTGATGCGTTCGTTTACTTAAAATACTCCTCAACAAATTATTATTTTTAACTTTTATTTTCAGTGTACTCTTCTTAAAAGATGTCTCTTATTTCCTTAGTTGCCAAAATATTTCTAAAATATATGCTTAATTTTATGTGAAATGTTAAAAACTTACTCGCAGTTTGTCAGCTTTTAACGCATAAAATATTAAGTGAAGATTTTAGGCATATTTTGAGAACTAAGGAATAACTTTTAAGAAGAGTACAAACAAGAAAGGAGTTAGAAATATAAATTTTCTAAGGCGATATTTTAAGTATGCGAATGCATTAACGCCTATAGACAACATTACTGAGGAAAATTTGAATATTGACTGACAGCCTTAAAAGATAGGGGGAAAAAGAACACCGCGTAAATTTTAAACGCGGAATTGTTCCAGAGAGATATGCGTAGAGGGGAGAGATTTTGTTAAGTATCAGCTTCTTTAAGCCATATTGCTAGAGGAAGACTTTGCGGGGAGGACTTTTCAATGGAAAGCGACGCTAATTGACGTTCTTATACAGGAAAACCCTGAAATCCTTCAACAGTCACCCAGCTGAGACCCCACAGGTTTCGAACAAGTTAATATTCGCCCATTTTATGGCTATTAAGCTAGCTACTGAGCTGAGCGACCATCACAGAGATGCGAGAGGTACGTCTGATTTGAAATTGTATGTACTTTCCAAATATAAATACAATAAAAAGAAAAGATTGTCCACATATTAAAAATTGTAACAATTTTTTAATTTTCAATGATTACATTTACTTTTGAAATTGTGCTTGATTTCTTTGGATAAAAATAGACCGGGAAATGGTATGAGTAACACACATTTTCTAAAATCTTGATAGAGTTAAAGTAGTTGAATGTTTGAAGATGCAAATTTAATTCCTCATGATACTTTGTTACATATTTTTCCAAAACATTGTTGTTCAGTGCTGAACTGATTAAGAATCAAATATAAGATTTAGTTATTCTGTTTTTTGACAGATGGCAGCACTATGCATTCTGTGCTGTTGTGAAATCTTAATTATGACATCATCAGTGATTTTGATGTTTGGTTTCCTGAGAGTGTGGTATGGAGAATGTTGCTCCTGCTGCATTATTGTCTTTCTTTATTCTATTTAATTATCTGCACCCAGTTAGGCAGGGGATATATTTTTATAATGTAATTTAAGGCTTTCATTTGATGAAAGCATACTAATTAGAGTGTTAATTTTAACTAGAGAAATTTGATTCTGAAACCAGAACTGTATGTTTCATTGTGTGTTAAGTTTTCGTGAATGTCAAGATTTGTTTTTGAGTTGTGAAATAAAAATAAGAAAATTTCAAGGATTTCTTTCTTCAAATTCTCTACATAAAGAAAATTGGAGGCACTTAGGCGTGATATGTGAGTACTTGCTTTGTTTTGAAATTGTTCTTTGATGCTAAAGCTTAATTTTTCTACTGAAGTTGCATTTAGCAAGATATTATTTTAGAATATGAGAACAATTTAGTATCTTCTTTATTGAATTGATAAAATAAGAAAAAATAGTATTCTACAATATTATGTTTTGATAGTTCTTGAAAAAGAAAATTGTTCTCAAGATTATTATGATTTATTTACTTGTTGTTCTCAAGAACATTATGATTTATTTGCTTGAAATATTTGAATATTTAATTATTATGGTGAATTATTATTTTACATTGAAGAATTTTGAAGATTTTTTAATTTTATGCACATTTGAGAACAGAAAATTCTATTGTTTGTATGAAAGAATAATTATGAACATTTTATAGGAGTTCTGTTTTTGACTTTGATTTGTTCTGTTTTTGAATTTAATTCAGTTACTTCTGTTTTTGAACTTAATTTCATTAGTTTTGTTTTGAAGCAATTCTGATTACTTTTGATTTTGAAGTAATTTTGATTAGTTTTGTTTTCAAGTTATCTGATTAATTTTATTTTGGAAATTATTCTGCTTATAAGTTATTGTATAAAATGGATGATTATGAAAAAAAATCTGCTCAAATTAAAATTGAGAGAGGTAGGGTGAAAGGCTCTGTAACTAGATTAGAGAATAGTTTTGATAAGGTGAATACTAAGAATGAAATTTTGATTAGATTACAAAGATTAGATGATTTACTTAAAGAGTTCTTAAGATTAGATTCTTGTTTAAATGATGATGATTCTGAATTAGCAGAATTTGAAGACAGGTATTTTCAGTTAAAAACTAAATATCAAAACAAACTAGATTCTTTGAATCCTTCAGAAGTTGTTAACGTTGCAACACACAATTCTGTGCAAGGTTCTTCTGTTACTATTCCTAATCAATGTAATATTAGACTACCAAAATTGAATATTCCAGTATTTTCTGGAAAGTTTTCAGAATGGACAAATTTTAAGGATATGTTTGTTTCAACTGTCCATTCACAAGTAGGTTTAAGTAACATTCAGAAATTCCAGTATCTTAAACGGTTACTTTCTGAAGAACCAGCTACATTAATTAAGCATATTCCCCTGTCTAATGAATCTTATCAAGAAGCTTGGGAAAAGTTGTTAAATCGATATGATAAAAAGAAACAAATTGTTAATTCTTTGATTAAATTATTTTTAGAACAAAAATCAGTTCTGCATCCTAATAGCATAAATATAAGAAATTTGCTGAATACTAGTGATGAAGTTATTAGGGGTTTGCAAGCTGTTGGTGATGAAGCTACAAATAGAGACGCATGGTTAATATATTTGTTATTTCAAAAACTTGATCCGGAAAGTCGTAGACTTTGGTCCATTGAAAGTACAGAAAATGAATTTCCTACTTTGAAAGAATTTTTTGATTTCTTAAGTGTAAGATGTTCTTCTTTAGAGCTCATCTCTAACAATGAAAGTGATATGAAACATTCCAAAAGTTCAAATTTTGTTGGTTCCAAGTACAGTTCTAATGATAAGCAATCAAAGGTATGCTTAAAGTGTCAAGGAATACATCCGCTCTATAAATGTGTTAAATTTAAATCCATGGATGTTGTTGCTCGAAAGAACTTTATTAAGCGTAATAACTGTTGCTTTTTATGTTTAAACTCTCATAAAGTTAAGGAATGTCCAAATTCTCATTTGAAATGCTTTAAATGTGAAAGTAAACATAATACACTCTTACATGAAGAGAATAAAAGTAATAATGCTTGCACTGCTAAGTTTGAAAATAAAGTTTTTCCAAATTCATCTGAGAATAAAAACCACCAGTCAAATAAAGAATTTGTACAGGAGTCAACATCTCACGAATTACAAATTAATTCTAGTGCTTCTTTCAATAATTCTAAGTGTGTTTCTTTCCTACCTACTGCTAAAGTTCTCTTATATAATAATGAAAATAAACCTTACTCTTTTAGAGCTCTACTCGATTCTGGTTCGGAATGTTCTTTTGTAAGTGAAAATGTCATAAGAACTTTAGGGTTAAAAAGAAAGAATGACAGAATTCGATTAAATGGAATTGCTGGAGTATTGGCTGGACAAACGCGTGGTTCAGTAACTCTTACAGTAGGTTCAAAGCTTTCTACCGAGTCCTTAAAGGTTTAGGCATACATCCTGCCTAAAGTGACATCTCAATTACCTGCAGAATTACTTGATACGAAAAATATAGAGTATCTTAAAAATATTACGTTAGCAGATAAAGATTTCATGAAACCACAAGAATGTGATATTATTTTGGGGTCTGACTGTTTCTTTACTATTTTTAGATATGGTAGAATTGTTAGTACCGAGAATGAGCCAATTGCCCAAAACACTATGTTTGGTTGGGTGGTAGCCGGAAAATTGGAACCTAAATGTAAATATTCTTCTAGTATTCAATCTCATTGTCTTAGTGTTGAAAACGAATCCAATGTTGATCTATTATTACAAAAATTTTGGCAAGCAGAAGAAATAGATGTTAATAAACCCCATTTGTCTGAGGAAGAAGAATTTTGTGAACAACATTTTTGTTCAACTTACAAGGTAACACCAGAAGGTAGATTTGAAGTTAAATTGCCAGTTTATAAAGATGTGATGTCATTAGGCGATTCTAAATCCATGGCAGTGTCACGTTTGTTTTCTATGGAGAGAAAATTTCAATTTGATAAAAATTTTGAAAATGAGTATAGAAATTTTATGAAGCAATATGAAGACCTTGGTCATATGACACTTATCGACAAAAACTCAAATCCTGCAAGCAACAAAGTATATTATCTTCCACATCATTCTGTTATAAAAAGCGACTCTATTTCAACAAAGTTACGTGTGGTGTTTGATGGTTCATGCAAACCTCCTAATGCTAATTCGTTAAATTCTGTTTTAGCTGTTGGACAAATTCCACAACCAAATCTTTTTACCATTTTGATAAGATTTAGAGCAAATCCTATTGCTTTTACCGCTGATATTCAGCAGATGTATAGACAAGTTTTGATTGCTCCAGAAGATCAAGATTTACAGCGTATTGTTTGGCATGACTCAGCATACTCAGCTATAAAGGAATACAGGCTACGAACTATTACATATGGTACATCATCAGCTCCATTTTTAGCTACTCGTTGCCTATTTCAAATTGGAAAGGATATTGAAAAGAATGATCCTGTAACAGCTTCAATAATTAAATATAGTTTCTATGTTGATGATTGTATGTCCGGTGCAATCTCAAGCGAAGAAGCTATTAAAATGGTTGAGAAACTTTCACTGGCTTTAGAAAATAGAGGTTTTCATTTACGGAAGTGGAGATCTAATTCTTCCGATGTAGTTGATGTAGTGAATCATTTATCTTCAAATTCTCTTGAGTCAACAAATTTAGAAATTCATCCTGATGACTGTTCCAAAGCCTTAGGGCTTATTTGGGATTCTTCAAATGATGTTTTTGTCTTTAAAGTTAATTTACAATTTGATGATAACATAACTAAAAGAAAATTTCTTTCACAATCTGCCAAATTATTTGATCCATTAGGATTTTTGACTCCATGTACTGTCTCTATAAAAATGTTTTACCAGCAATTGTGGATGATGAAGTTAGACTGGGATACTGCTCTTCCTGAAAATTTCCAAGCAAATTGGAAGAAATTCCAAGAGGAATTTGAACAAGTTTGCACTATTAGAATTCCCCGATGGATCCAAGTTTCCAGTAAAGAGCTCATTTTACATGGATTTAGCGATACATCAGAAACAGCATATGCCGCCATCATATATGTGGTTCAACCTGGTGAAGTGAAGTCAAAGGTGACCATTTTAGTTGCTAAAAGCAAGGTAGCACCCCTTAAATCAGTTTCCATTCCAAGGCTTGAGCTCAATGGTACTTTACTACTTTCCAGACTATATTCTGCATTAGTGACTATTTTGAATACCTTTATTATTAAGTTTTATGCTTGGACCGACTCGCAAGTAGTTCTATCATGGCTGTCATCTCATCCTAGGTGTTGGAAACCTTATGTGGCCAATAGAACCTCAGAAATTCTAGACTCTGTTCCATCTGACTGTTGGAGGTATGTTCCAGGCAAGGAAAATCCAGCTGACATTGCTTCTAGAGGTTTATCTCCTAAGGATCTTCCTGATTGTTCCCTTTGGTTGGAGGGCCCAAAGTGGCTTTCTTTAAGTCAAGAACATTGGCCTGAACAACCTCAAATAAAAACTAATTTAGACACTGTAAATAAAGAGAAAAAGAACTCTAAATTTTGTTTTCCAGTAACTGTGAATAATTCTTTGATTGATTTACTTTTTGAAAAGTATTCTTCTTTTACTAAAATTGTTGTTGTTTTAGCTTTTTGTATTAGCTTTGTGAGAAATTGCAAACAGAAAGTTGGCAAAATGAACACCAGTCCTTTGAGTAAAGGTAAATTTCTTCCTTTATCGACAAACGAAAGAAGACATTCAGGTAATTTGATTATTTCTTATATTCAGCAGCTATATTTCGCAGATGAAATTAGTTGTATTAGATCAAACAGACCAGTTTCTAAAAAAATTTCTCTTTTTTCACTTTGTCCTTTTATTGATAGTGATGGTTTACTTAGGGTGGGAGGTAGGCTGAGAAATTCACCCCTCCAGTACAATGCAAAACATCCTGTCATTTTGCCAACTCAACATAAATTAAGTGTGTTAATTGTTAAATATTTTCATGTTATGCATTTTCATGCTGGGTTAAATTTGTTAATGGGTATCATTAGACAGAGTTATTGGATTGTACGTGCCAAGAAGATAATTAAAAATTGTATTCATAAATGTGTTACCTGCTGTAGATATAGAGCAGCTTCTTCCAAACAGTTAATGGGAGATCTTCCTCTTAACAGAGTCACTCCTAACAGGCCATTTTCTGCATGTGGAATCGATTATGCCGGGCCTATTAATATTTTGAAATATCGAGGTAGAGGAGCGAAAACTACTAAATGCTATATTGTTCTATTTGTTTGTTTTGCAACTAAAGCTCTACATTTAGAGTTGGTGAGTGATTTAACCTCCGAGGCATTTATTGCTTCATTAAACAGATTTTGCTCTCGAAGAGGAGCTCCTCAACATGTGTATAGTGATAATGCCACAACATTTGTAGGTGCTAAAAGGCAACTCTCAGATTTATATAAATTTATTTGTTCAATTGAAAGAAATGAAAAAATTTGTTATTTTTTGTCTCAAAGAAACATTGAGTGGCATATGATTCCTCCAGTGAGTCCGCATTTTGGTGGACTGTGGGAAGCCGCTGTTCGTTCTGTAAAATTTCATATCAAACGTGTAATTGGAAATACTAATTTAACTTTTGAAGAACTCTATACATTTTTAACTCAAATTGAAGCTATTTTGAATTCTAGACCATTAGTGGCAATTGATAGTGATAACAATTCAGATGGTATAAATATATTGACTCCATCTCATTTTTTAACTGGTGATGTCATAACTTCCCCAGCTGAACCTTTAAATGAGGAAAATTTGTCTTTAAGATCTCGTTGGGATATTGTACAAAAATTGAAATTATGTTTTTGGAAAAGGTGGAGTATTGATTATTTGAGTACTTTGCAAAATAGAAAAAAGTGGAGAGTAAATACTGAAAATTTTAAAGTAAATGATGTAGTAATTTTGAAAGAGGATAATGTTCCTCCTTCTGTTTGGCCATTGGGCAAAATTATTGAAATTCATCCAGGTAAGGATGGTATAGTCCGTGTAGTAACTGTTAAAACCGCTAGGGGTATTTTTAAAAGCCCTATTGTAAAACTTTGTTTACTTCCTTTGCATCAAGAATAGTTTCTTGATGGGTGGGAGTATGTTCAGTGCTGAACTGATTAAGAATCAAATATAAGATTTAGTTATTCTGTTTTTTGACAGATGGCAGCACTATGCATTCTGTGCTGTTGTGAAATCTTAATTATGACATCATCAGTGATTTTGATGTTTGGTTTCCTGAGAGTGTGGTATGGAGAATGTTGCTCCTGCTGCATTATTGTCTTTCTTTATTCTATTTAATTATCTGCACCCAGTTAGGCAGGGGATATATTTTTATAATGTAATTTAAGGCTTTCATTTGATGAAAGCATACTAATTAGAGTGTTAATTTTAACTAGAGAAATTTGATTCTGAAACCAGAACTGTATGTTTCATTGTGTGTTAAGTTTTCGTGAATGTCAAGATTTGTTTTTGTGTTGTGAAATAAAAATAAGAAAATTTCAAGGATTTCTTTCTTCAAATTCTCTACAATTGTGTTGCAGTTCTTTTTTATTTAGATGCGTTAAGCCGGGGAAATTTGGTGCTCCATATTCAATTATTATTGCCATAAGCTTACTGTATGGCATGAATCTTTTAAAAAAAATGAGAAGTATATACACATGTGTACTGTGCACTAAATATATCCCTGTTATGTAAATAGCACATTTTCAGGAAGAAAAAAATATTTCCTAGAATCTATCAAAAACTGCGCAAAATGATACCCTTCAGAAGTTCAATATCTCTCTACTAACACGGAACCTCAGGAAAAACTAGATGATGCACATATGAATAAAAAAAATCGTACTGGCATGATATCTAACAAATACCGGGTGAGCCAAAAGTTCGTTAAAACTTGAAAAACTCATAAAAAAGGCAGCAATTATGATAAAGGCAAAAAAGGGCAAAAAAGGTTTGCAAGAAAGGGCTCACAAAGTAGTCGGATTTTTTTTAATAGCAAAAAAATGTAGTTTAAAAATCACATGTAGAGGGCGCTGACGACCCGAAACACAATGAACAGGAAAACAATACGTTCCATTCATTTGTTCTTCCAATAACAAATTTTCAACATGACCTCCAGAATATTCTACGACACAACTGTTACCCTGTTCAATGTGTTTCGGGTCGTCAGCGCCCTCTATAAGGAAATTTTTAACTTTTTTTTTTTTGCTAAAAAATATCCGACTACCTTGTGAGCCCTTTCTTGCGAACCGCACTCCTTTATCATATTTTCTTCCTTTTTTATGAGTTTTTAAAGTTTTAATGAACTTTTAACTCACCCGGTATTGTCTTTCCTCATTCTGCGTCTCTGAAAAATGACTCAGAGAAAAAAATATTGGTGGAAGCACCAAATTGCCCTGCCACATATCTGTACTGTGCACTAAATATATTCCTGTTATGTAATTAGCACATTTTCAGGACGAAAAAAGTATATTGAAAACTGTGCAAAATGGCAGAAGTTCAGTATCTCTCTACTAACATGGAACCACAGGAAAAGCGAGATGATGGACAGTCGTGGAAAAAAAAAGTAAACACCCCTACTAACTCCTCAACAAATTATGGTAGACGGAAGTTACTGGTACCGAACGATTTGAAATAAAGTCTACTTTTAAATGATGTATATAAAATTTGCTTAGGGGGTCATCTACATATTAAAACGAACCCAAACCTCATTTTTTTCAATAACAATACCCCATTTTAATGAGATATTTCAAATCTTCAGTTCAAACTATGTTTAGACACCAAATTTCAAGTCATTCGAATGATAAGTTTTTGAATTATAAGCATTCAAAATTTAGTGCATCTAATGTTAAATTACATTTTCATATTTTTATTTATATCTCCTGAAATTATACTCCTAATGTGCTAATTTTTTGTGTAGCAATAAAACTATTGTGCCCAAACATAAATACGCAGATTTTGCAATTTTTATAATTTTATGATATGAATTATGAAATTAATATTCGAAAAAATTATGAATTGCAACTTACAATTTTTTGATGGGTTTAGATTTATTAAGTCCTGCTTTATGAAAATCCAAAATTTCACATTTTTCTTCCAAGTAGTTTTCCAATTATACTTAAAAAACGGCAAAATGATGGTTTAAGGGGCCGTCTATGATAGAAGAGAGTAGATATTTTGAAATTTCTTCTGGTGCCCTGTTATCTAACAGGATTCATTGACTGCTTAAGGTGCCTTGATCAAGAAGGGGACTCTCTCGGTTAGCAATCCAGTACCCAACTTCAATTTGGATACAGCCCTTAAAATACACTCGTTTTAAAATAATTAATTTCTCGGAAACTTATGGTACGAATTGCATAAAAATTTGTTTTTAGGCTAATTGAAGGGTGTAGAATTCATTTATGCTGTCAGAATTGGGTATTGCTATTGAAAAAAATGAAGTTATCGTTCGTTTTAATATGTAGATGGCCCCCTAAGCAAATTTTATATACATCATTTAACCCCTTCGGGACGGGAGCCTTTACGAAATTTTTAATCTTTTGTCACCGTTTTTTAAAAACAGAAATTTGTGTCTTCTGGAATCGAGAAAATGCGCTGTTTAAATAAGGCAAATTTTACAGTAAAATTTTACTGGTGAGGAAAAACAAGGATTCTGAGCGCTTCATGCGGCACGTATACATGCCGCTCGTCCCCAAGGGGTTAAAAGCAGACTTTACTTCCAATCGTTCGGTACCAGTAACTTTCTTCTGCGATAATTTGTTGCGGAGTTAGTAGGGGGTGTTTACTTTTTTTTCCACGACTGTACATATGAATAAAAAATTGTACTGGCATATTGAAAGCACGCTCTAATAAATATCGTCTTTATTCCTTCTGAATCTTTGAAAATGACTCAGAAAAAAAATAATAATGGTGGATTTTGCAACTCATTTGGGATAAAAGGAATAATCCCTATTGGGGATTTCGTTCTGCAATCGTCCCGCCCCGAGGGAAAAACCTTTAGAACGTATTTGGATTCCAGCCAAGGCTGACGTGCGATTGTTATGATTTAATATGATCCGGCAAAAAAAAAAAAAAAAAAAAAAAAAACACGTGCTCTCAAAGAAAATTTGCAGTGCTCGCAAATATTATCTAATCTAAAAATATATCAGTGTTCTGATTAGTACATTATAAAGTTTAAAAAATGACATGCACCATATTAACCAAAAATATTTGACTGTGGTGGGGCAGCAGTTACAAATCCAAACTACCCCGTGAGGAGTAATTTGGTGTTTCATAGATTTTGTTTTAAAAATAGCTGCAACTTAATAAGTACTGATCAAAATTCCTCCTTTCTGTTATGAGTCTGTCCTTGAAAAAGGTATGTTTTGTAACATTTTACTCTTTTTTAAAACATGTAGTTTTTTAAATTTTAGAAACAAATTACCCTACCTTACCCTACATTGAATAGACCCAAAAATATTTCAGTAGTTTTTCGATTCAAAATACTATTTTAAATTATAAAAATTACTAATAGATTCATATTAAAAAATAAATATGCATTATAACGTACAATATTTTTGGCATAAAACGCACCACAATTGTAAAAAATATGCGTATGTAACTTTATTGTTATTCCAAAGATGAGTTTAGGAGGTTACAGATAAATTTTTCATTTTGAAGTAAGAACATGGTACTCACTAAAATTCCGTACAATTTCTGTATAAATTTTTCTTTATTAAAATTGAAATACACAGCAAATGATTGACACAACAAATCTTTTCTATTTATTAGTAGGCAAGTAATTACAAAGCTTTTAATTATAATAAACACTCATGTATTAGTGTTTGTATTAAGCAATTTATCACGTGGCATACCTTAACTTATCAGTTGTCGTCAGAAAAAATAATTATAGTCTCGACGAAAAATAAGAATACAGTCCAAATATATCTTACAAATTCAGCAATGAGTTTCTGTTATCCTGTTGGCAATATGTGAAACATCCCACAATCCATGAAATATAACAGAAATCATCGAGCGGAAAATGATGGACTTTGTGGTTGTCCTTGCAAAACTCCTTGTTTTCCTTGGCCGATTTTTCTCCTCCCCGACTCCCAAGGACACTAAGCAAAAAGATTAAAGGAGCGGAGAGTTTTCAAACACGTTTGGCCTATTCGGATACGTACATTTTCACAAAAATATTTTCACACCAATTTAATAGAATAAGACCAATGTGTAATTTGGTGCAGAACTAATGATAAAAAATATTATACAATAGTCTGCTATAATTTAAAAAATCTAATGCAAGGTAATATCGTCAAAGTAAAATACATAGTACTGTTTGGTCCAACACTAATTATACGGAATTTTCGTATTGCTTTCGTGCAACATTTCTAAAATATAATAAGATTTCGTAATATAAGAATAGTGCAATTGCAATTCAATTTCCAATCTTAATTACATAGAATCTTTTTTGTTTCCTATTCTCATTCTTCTTTTTTTATTTTTCTTCAAACGATCCACTTTCTTCATACGATTTGACAATTTTTCCACAATAAGAACTAATAAAGAAATGATGTGTCCAAATATTAAAAATATAAACGTAGGAGCAACATCTGTAAGGGTTAATTTTCTTTTCCTGATGTCTTTTTCTTTGTACTTCAGTAGACGCGGCATACGAATTAAAAATGATTTATCATTTTGGTACTTGAAATACAACCCTGAAGCCATAAATCTATGAGTGAATTTTTCCACCAGTTTTTTGCAACAAAAGTCTTTTCGGACAGGCATTGCAGCCAAACTTTCAAGGAAGCGGTCCTCAGAGACGATTTTCTTTCCTACAGTCAAAAGATCAACAACATCTGTATCTACTAGAAGAGCAATACCCTGATTGTTTCTATCGTTAAAAAAATCTCGAATAGTATTTTCGTTACTTAAGTTATTCGTGTTAAGGTCTCGTCCAATTATCCTTAAGTTTTCGTGTTTTGAGTTTAATAACTGTTTGAAAATAGCTGATCGAGGAGTCGCTATGCAGTGATAGTGTCCTTCTTTTACAGCCATGGCCAACTGTGGTACATCTTTAATTGGAGTGATAGGAGAGAATGCAAGAAAAGACAGGAATACGGAATCGTAAGCCAGACAAAGAAACATTGCTCCCGCAACCCACGAAAAGGCGAGCAATTTTTCTATCATTGATGACGGTTTTAAAATAGAACTCTGCCTTAATAAAACTGCAAAAGTGTGGAGTAAAAGTTTGTCAAATGAATACTTTCTTTTCAATGTGAGGTAGTATAACAAAGACATAACAATTAAAATTGAGATGATAGTTATCCAAAGTGGTAATGAAAACGTTTGCAAAATAGCAAAAATCTGGGGTTTATATTCAGCTTTTCGCGTTACAAATGTAGTAGAATAAAGTTTGAACGGATAACAGAAATCCATTCTATCTGTGCCTACTTCATCCATAGTAATTGGTCGAACGCCAATATCAATTTGCGATCGATTTACCATGCCTATTATTCCCGTCAATGTACTATTCGGAAATGCACTTTTGTCTTCATCTGTGATACGAAAGCGAACTCTGTCGAATTTTTTGGAATACTTTGTAAGATAATCTCTAAGAGTAAATAGAATTCTGCCGTAGATATTGGTTTTATTTGTTAACTGAGCTTTAATTTTTTTATTAGATCTCTGAGATAAAACGTACGAGGATACATACATTCCAATAACTGCTATTTTATCTGTTCCCATAGTTGTGAGTTTTGATTAATAATTGTAAGCTTAAATTTACAATAGATATGTTATCATAAACAAAGTAAAAACTGTTTGATGCCCTTATTATTTATGAAGAACCTGCAACAACTTCAAAGTAAAAAAATAATTTCTTGAATATTCTAAATCTGAATCGTATGTTAGAAATTATAGGCAATATATTAAATCAGCATAATTAAGCATAAATATAAATCCATAAAAATATACAAACCTTTAATTTTTTTCTTAAGTGTTGAATTAAGAATCAAATTAAGGAAAGACAATATGTCGTAGTTAGAATAGTCATAGATAATATTTCAAGAAATTCTTTTACTAAAAATTAGTATTTGTTTCCTTGCAAAATTCACTCTGTACTCACTATATTCTATAATTTCGTGTGGGACCAATTTAACCCATTAATAGCCGAAACTATAAAATCCTTAAGTTTTTTTCATCTAAGAATCATATTTAACTTTTTTTCATAGAAAAACATTTGCCACCACAAATTTTGATACGCAATTTTTTCTTAATTTTATGGTCAAAATTTCTGTTTTTAAATAAGGAAATTTTTTTAATTAAAAAATAATGGTAGTGGTATAGTTAATTTAAGAAATGCGCATTTATTTTTAATGCTACGTAAACGCGTAATGGATTAATATAGAAGAGTTATACACGCATAAATAAGCTACAATCAAATTTTAATTAAAGGTAAATATTTACTATGTTTATATCTGTGACCAATTATTTAAAACTGTAATTTACCAATTTATCAGTTTTGAGTACGTCAGCTGTTTTTTTATCAGTAAAATCCATTTGACTGAAAACAGTGTCTTGCGGAAAATAATTGTTCAATTTAGCAGTTTTCAAAAACATTTACATGTGTTAGTTCACCTCTGAGATCTAAGTTGACAAAGCCAAATTAAAATATATTTTTTCGATTTTTGGTTTTTTAAGTTTTCAGATTAATTTATCACTTTTGTCGCCTTTAGTTGTGTTTTATTCTTTCTTTTAATATAAAGCATATAACACTTTTCAGCGCATGTTTGCCTTCATGTATTCTTAAGATAAATTTACAAACCATTATGCTTGCTGCTATTAAATATGCACAATGCAGATCAAAATGTTTCACGACGTTAACTACTAAAACAATATACACCAGTTTTTTTCTTCATTTTATAACATTAGAAATCATTTCATATGGTACGATAATCTAATCAAAAACTATAGTAGCTTCTAATGAGATCGAAATATTTTACATTTAATCATTTTGTATGTACTTTATTTTGTACTGAAATTTCGCTTTTAAAGATAATTGTTTATTTAGAATCTACACTAATCAGGTTATTCAGTTAAACACATTTACAGTAAGTATCTCTAATTCTAAGAGTCTTAGTCTTTTTAGCTCTGTTCTTGGAAAATAACAGCCGAGTTAGTAATATTTTCTGAATACCTGTAATTCAAGAATCATAAGACACTTATGCACGTTTATAAATGTTTATTGCGCTTAACAAAATGGCAACAGCTAAAACAAAACTGGATAATTAACTTGTCATACATAAAGTAACCATACATGAAAAACATTCGAATCCAACTGGCTTCAATGAAGTTTGAAATATTGAAAGTTAAATAGCTTGAGAATGAGTCATAAGAATGAAAAATACTCCACAATGATCTTTAAATGATATTAACATATCAACCCAGTTTTTTATACATCAGCTATATCAATTCTTAAGAAAATTTATTAAATGAAAGTTAATATACTTATCATCATGCAACGTCCAAGAAATGTTCGTTAATCCCTTGAATGGAATATTTTGCATGCCACTTATTTTAAACCAAAATTCCTTCTAGAAATTTTCAAGAAATTTTTACATTTTATTTTCCACTTAATTTAATAGATTCTTCCTTTCGGAATATTTCACGACATTTTTACTTTTTTAATGTGCTACTTGATTTTAATTAAAATTCCTCCCAGAAAATTTCAAGAAATATTTACTTTTTTTAATTTGCCACTTAACTTATATCAAAATTTCTTTCAAATTATTTCATGAAATTTTTACTTTTTTAATATGCCACTTAATTTGGATCAAAATTTTCTAGAATATTTCAAGAAATGTTTACTTTTTTAACTTTGGTGCACAAAATCTGCGATATTGCCATCTTCTTATTTTTATAAAATAAAACTTGTGGAAAATTTCCGGCTGAATTCAACATAACAGAAAACAAAATTGAAAGGATTACATCTGAATAATCTTCGTTATAGTAAGGTTCTATGGGATGACGATTAATGTAATCTCATATTAACTTTTAAACGTTTGCTGATCTCGCACTAATTCGTAGAATAGTAATAGCTGAAACTGCAATAATAGTTTTTTCTATCATCAGAAATAAGTTTTTATAAATTTCATTAATCTACGAATAATATTTCATATTAAAACATCTTTTAAAAGATCATAATTTGCTACGAATGACGTTTATTACATAGTACATTGGATACTTTACTGGTATATGAAAGGGGGAATATAATGATAGGAGGAGTGGATATAACTTGGAAAAATATTTTAATATGAACATAATTACATTTGAACATAATTGCATTGTTGAAGTTTTTAAAATTTGAAGATTTTAAAGAAAAATCACTGCTCAAAACTCGTTCTGGATCAGGATCTTGATTGCACCACTTAAATGATATAATCTGGCGATAACTGTCACGAGATTTATAATTTCCTTACATTTCAGCCCGTGAAATTCAGGTCATTTCAGCCCGTGAAATTCAGGTAAAAATAGGGCTGAACATTTAGAGCAATTATAAATGTTCTCAGCCAAGAAATATAGAAGCAATTTTGTATTTTTATGCACCATTAATTTTTATAAAGATATTTTAAGTCATAATTCGGAGGGTAATTGTTATTTAGAAGTAAAGAAATGCATAAGAAAGCTTAGAATACTTTTTCATGCAAAACGAGTAATTTAAAGTAAGTTCATCAATATTTTAAAACTTTTTAATGAACTCTCACCAACTCTCAGAAAAATAATGTTAACTGGAATAAGCAGTTAAAATCTGATTCTGTTTCTAATAACATTCGCTACTGATGACTATTTATCCTTTAAATTTAGATTTTAATATGATAGTTTATTGCGCATGACATCTACAACATAATACATTAGTAAACGTAGTACACAATGATAAATCAGTGTTCATTTATTCTGCCAATGTTTTTCTTGACCTCTTTCACCAAATAATTCTTGTTAATCTATTAAAAACGGCCCATCGTTAAGCTTAACTTATTCATATGTGCGCCTATGATTCAAAATATTTTTTTTCAGATAATTGTTTGGCAGACGTGTTGCATGACAGTTTGTAATATTACCAGGACATGATTAATCTAAAGTCACGAGAAGAATGAGTTTCCCGTATAAAATTTTAAAAGTCCTACTTTGACTGTAGATAGCTTCTAATTCCCACTCTTAATTTGTTGTATTGCATTTTCTGGAGAGTAAAGTTTGCGGATTCCAAAAGAAAATCTACCCTATTGCAGGAAACTTATTCTAAACTGGAAATATGAATGTGATCAATAGGCGTTAACCAATCATACGGTATTTTGATGCGCTGGTTTAAAACCACCCAAGTAACTGAACATACAACAAAAACAAAGATACAGTCCAACCTCGATTTAATTATTCCAAGTGATCCTTGAAAACCTTTGTTAAATTGATGTTGTCGTTGAATAGGGTAGCACATTAGATAAATGAAAATTGTAAAAAAGTTCGTAACGAGTTTTTAAAAAAATTCCAAGCATTAGTGCTTAATTATGTTTTCTTTTGGATTGTTATATAATGCACTTTTAATGATGAAAAAATATTGATAAATGCGTTGGTTTTTACTTACAAATAGCAGGTGACATGGAGATTCCATTTTTACTGAAAGCATTATAGTATAAACATCCTTCAATATTAAATATCGTTAAATATTTTTCGCTGCAATCATATCTATTCCAGCGTTCGCTTAAATTAAAATAAAATAATTTTGGCATTTTTATTATGATTCTGTATCAAAAACAGACTCTAAATGAAACGGATTTTGATTCTTTTTGTTACAGAATTCTTGAATATTATTTGTTTATAAAAAGAACGTAAAAATTTACAATTCAAAGAATATTTTTAAGAAAAATCTTGGCTAGAAATATTACAATTTGGCGTTTTATATTCCTTTTAAAGAAATTTAACATCATCACACATCGTCAATAGATAAGAGGATATGCAGAGGATAAATTGACGATTCTTATTGCTAATAAAAGCGTTAAAAGTATTAAATTATCGTCAAATTGATGAAAAACTATCGTTAAAACAAGAATTAACGGGCTTAAAGTTGGAGGTGAGGATGGCTAAAGGGCATGTTCCGAGTGCGCTAAAGTAGAAGCGGGGCCAAAAGGAAATTTGGTTCGTCCTTAAGCACAAAATTGTTTTTGAAATTTAGGCAAAAATATTATCTTACCTGAAAATACAAATTAAGATGTGTGCATTTTATGCTTTTGTCTTTGAACAGATTCGGTTTTTCCATCAAGTGCCTGTCTAGCGGATACAGAACAATACTTTATTAACGAATTCATCCAAGATAGATCAGTACACTGTTCAAGTTTGGTTTGAATTGGTTCACTACTTCGAACATTATAGTGATGACAAATTTTGTATGCTTTCTAAAATAAAAATTGAAGGATCACCAAACTTTATGCTTACCCCGTATGTGAAAAAATATAGCCTCGGCCGTGGGTAAACATTCAACATAAAATAAATATAACCAAATTCGGACAATTAAAATGTTTCTTTAAGTTTAATCGGGTATCTTTAAATTATAAATGTATTGTAAGTGGTGCTACAAATGTGCTCCATTTATGGACTATAGTGTGTATAAAGAATATTAAAAATAAAGATGTTTAATGAAATATGTGTAAACTCGCATTTCCGTAATAATATCTGCAGCTTCGAGGAGTTTCCATATATGCAGAATAAAAGGCTTATCTAAATAATACTGTGATTTCCTTAACTTCTGAGATTAATCCCTCTACAATAATTATACCTTAGAACTTTAAAATAGATACACGAACATTATTGGAAGTGCGCATTTATGTACTGGAAATGAAAGAAAACGATAATTTGAAAATGCTTCGTGAATTGCCTTTTTTTTTAAATATAATTTATGACTTTAACCCTTAAATGCCGGGTATTGCTTTTCGGCAACATACCGAATTTAGGCTCTAAAACACTATTAGAATAATATTGAAGCTATAATGCCTAATGTAGCCAATAAAATACATTCTGAAAATATTATTAAATCGATTTTCAACATGTAGATTGCAACACTTGTGCTGTTTAAGAATAAAGAATGATTTATTTGTTCAATTGTTGCAACTTGTTCTTTTTGTTTTGTTTGGAAGCTTGCGAAATACCCTATTTTGTTCTACAGTGAGCAAGTAAAATTTATTTCTTATTACAGTTCCTAAAATCTTTGTGTGTTTAATATAATAGAATTTTATCAAAGAAAATTATTTTTGCAATTAAAGACCAGTATTGCCGATTAGTAACAAACAGTTTTTTAGCCGTAAACCACACTTAAAACAAAATATGATTTTTTAAAGTATTTTTCCCATGATTTATTTAAAAAATGAAAGCCGAAAAACATTATTACAATGATTTTTGAAAAATCAGGCATCTAAGGGTTAAAGCTACAATTGTTTTTTTACACGATCTCTATCCATGTAATTAACCATTTTGATATATTTGGGAAGCTCCTCTTTTTTCTTATACTTATTAATAAACATTTGCTAAAATAGCATTACTTTGAATTGATTTAAGCATGTAGAAATTCATTCATGCTCATTGATAGTAATGTTTTGAGTGAAATAGCATTAGAAATAGTACTAAAAAGTGATCTAAAGATACTACACCAAAATAATGGCGATAATTGGCTCGCTGGTAAGCAAGTTCACCCTACTTTCTGTGTCGAAGACTCTGGTCGCTTTTGGCCGAACAGAACGAACATGCATATTAAAAATGAGTTTTCCTTTTTGAAGCATACATATTCACTGAAAGGGAAATAACACAAGTAAGAGAAGAGTTTTATAGAGAACTCAAGACTAGTATTTTTTAAAGATTTTGATGAATCACAGAAAGATGGTATATTAGTGATCCTGATGTGCGACCAAGGCAAAACAGGTAATTTCAAGAAAATTACATTTTTTGTTAGCTTCCAGTTCAACAATGATTTCAAATATGTTACATCAGTTGGTTTGAGCTTTGTCCTAAATGCTCTTTGTACATTTGCAGACTTGGCAATAATTATGCAGAGAGATACAAGAAACGCGTGCATGCTACAAAATAGCCAAGGGGATATATGTGAAAAGAATGAGCTCTAAACCAGAGCTCTAGGGTTAATAGGGTCAGATAAGGTTCAAATTCAAAGAAACCACCACCCGGTCAGAAATAGCTACCGCACAAACTCTGACAAAAATGCAACAAAATCGAAATTATTCCCATCCTCTGATCGTGACCAACGAAATACAAGGCCAATTCAAGATTTTTATGATGTCAAACGGACTGGATCATCTTTACTCAGCTTTTCCGTAGTAAAGCATTAAGAAACTGCACAGCGTCTTTAAAAAATGACTTTTGAAAGTATATTACAGGTTTCTAACCGGTAATGAAATCGAAATTACTTCCATCCTCTGAAGCCGTTTACGTGTTTTACTTTTCATTCCAAAACATTTTATCGATTAAACTGATTACATGTAACGCTATCAATCTTCACAACAAATTACATCGTTTAAGTTAAATCACTGTGAAGTGTTGAAAAATATTTTGTCTTTGTATTGAATGAAAGCAGTTGCAGTTTTTTTAAATCATCAATAATTAATATTTGCAATAAAATAACTGTCAAGCTGCATGCAGTTTCTCCGAACTATTTAACATTCGTAGAGCATGTAGCGTTCTTTCCTAGCAAATGGCCAGATGTTTTCTAGCGAATTGGACTCTGATTGGTTGCTTGGACGATTGCTTCACAACTATTAAGCTTTACTCATTTTTCTGCAGCGGATACTTGCTAGCCACTGAATGCTCCGAAAGACATAAAAGGAATATTTTTGACTGGCATCAGTTGTTAGTGATTTTGTTGATTTTGTTTCTTCTTGCTTTGGCGATTCATAATAAGCATTCATACTCGTTTAAAATAGGATTTTTTTTTTTAATTTGAGAGTACATTTTTCAAACTCTGTACAATTTGTCTTTTTTATTAATATAGAAAACAAATTTCGCAATTTTTTATTATAATTTTAATATGTATGTCTTAAAAACTGGTGTTTCAGCTTTATTTTTTTATACTTTGCAAGTAATGGGTTTTAAATTTAACAGGTACTTTCCATTAATCTGTTACTACATAGTAAACTATAAAACAATAACATTGTTATTTATTTTAATGCGTTAAAAAATGCCCATTTATATATGTTAGTAAGAAAAGTTCACTTCAGATTGATAAGGGGTGCGTGTAAAATATTCAAGCAAGATTAATGTCAATAATATGTAGTAGTTTCTATAAAAAGGTACATCGAAGTTAAAAAAACAATATTTTGAAAAAATAAGAATTTAACGTTTATGTATGATATAAACAAACAGAATAACTTAAATTTTTTTCTTTCTCGTTGTCCTAGAAACAGTAATAATACACCATTCGAAAGAGAACAAATAAAGGATCATAAATATTATAAAATAAAATAGAAAAGATTTTCTTTCACGAATTTGCATTCCAACTGCCCTTAAGTGGTTACATACATTCAAAAAATCGATATTCTGTTTTTGAAATTAAATCCTTATAGTGTGTATAATTATGAGCAAAAAAATATTAAAGATATCTCAATAATTAAGAAAGATATGAGGATAAATGTCAGCGCGCATGATCAAAATACATTGAATCTTAAAACAAACGCGATTTTCTAAAAACTATACTTTACAAAATGCGCAGCTTGATAACTTGGTTAGCTTTTAATATTTTTGAATAAAATCTGTGCTCATCTACGCATAATTAAATTGTCTAAGGGCCACACAGCCATTTTTTGAAATTTTTATATTTTATATTTTTCCAAAAATATTAAAATTCAAAATTTTCACCGAAAAAAATATTTTTTTTTCAAAATAGTGCAAATGTCTTATTTTTCAAAAATTTCAGTTTATGGCCCTTCTGAGCTACAACCCAAACAAAAAGCAACTGAATTTTTAATATTTTTTTTTGTTTATACAGGAAGTTAATATGCTGCCCGCCGAGAAGACTATTTTGGTACACGTCAACCCGGCTGCAGATTTCCGATTTTGAGATTGCTTCAAGTATTTAAAAATATTTTAAATACTTGAAATAATAAATAACAACGTTGATTTATTGCTTTTTTAATATATTTTATTCCTTTTCTATAAGAAATTCTAAAATATGTCAATTTTTCGCCACCGAGAAAGCACGTAACACCTTAAAAGGCGATAATTGGATAACATTATAATAATGTTATCGGTGTGTGTACTCGTAAGAATTTACCTCTTCTGGGAAATCCTTTTTACTTTTTATTTTTTTATAATATTCGCTAATGTTTACGATTTATTATTATTATTATTACTAGTATTACTTAGAATTCAGTACAATCTTCCAGATCCATTACCAGTTAGGATCAGAACGGAGAGGAACTTAAATCTGAGTAATAATATTTTTTTAAACTATTCTCTGGAATAATAATAAAAAAAAAATTAAAATTTGTGAGCTGGGGGGGGGGGGGGGCTGTAATTTTGTACGAAAACATGGGGTATTAAAAATAATTGATTTAGTTACTATATCACTTAGGCCAAAAATTTTCGAGAAGCAAACTGAAAAAGAAAATTTGTTGTTCAATTAATTATAATAATTAATAACATGGAGACAAAACCAGATTGTTGTTTTAATATAAAGTTAAGCATTAATTGCAGTTGCGAATTGCAGATGAAGACACTTGGAAAGAAATTTCTGATTAAAATATTTTTATTCGTTCGCACTTTTTAACATAAACATAGATAATGATTGGGAACGTTAATTTTTTCGATCTTATTTTCGAATGAAAATTCGAAAAATTAATAAAAATATAAGATAAATGGTGTAAAAAAAGCAATCGAAAAAAAATCGTAGTTTTAATTTTAGAGATTTAGATATTCATACTTTTAACCCTTTAACGCTCGAATTAAATTACGGTTAAAAAATTCAAATTGCTTATTGGCACCACTTTTCTGAAAAAGAAATATTCACCTTATTGAATGACAGGTAAAACGATACTAAAATATAACCAATTTCACTATTTTATAAAACTGGTGGGAATCATACAATCTGAATAAAAGCCTCAGCCCATGAATATGACGGGAGCGAGAATTAAAGGGTTGAAGCCTTTTGTATATATAAAAAAAAAGTTTTTACATGAAAATTTGAAATGCATTATTTCCCAGCGCTTCTATTTACTGATACCGAAGTTTGATGCAATGACTGCTTTTTTAATTTAGAATATTATTTTCTTTATTATATATTCATATCATTAAATACTAATATTGCGATTTTATTTAAAACTAGTCAGATGTGCCAATCCGAAAACTTTCTCCTATCTCATACTTGTTAACACTTCAAAATTCGCTATCACAATACCAAAACTAAATGGCAATCTATGCCCATCACGAGGATTCTAACGATATGAATTTCCGGGCATTAGTTCTTGATATATGACTGCCACTAAAATCGTGTAAATCCTGCTGAATGTTGCATAGCAGCGCTACCTGCTGAGCTATTTACAACCTAAATCAACCAAAACCAAATCAGCAACAAGTTATGTCAACGTTTAACTGAATCTGAAGTTTGATGAAAATCCGTGCGTTAATTTTTCAGATAGAACTATTGCGGAAATCGTTAAAAATGCAGCATAGCAGAGCCAACTGTTATGCGATTTACACCAAAATATAATCGGCACCAATATTCATCAAAATATACCTGAATCTGAAGTTTGATGAAAAATCGCGCATTGGTTCTTGAGATAAAGCTATTGCAGAAATCGTGAAAAATGCAGCATAGCAGCGCCACCTTTAGGGCGATTAACACCAAAACGTAATCAGCACCAAGTAATATCAAGGATTAACATAATCTGAAGTTTGATAAAAATCCGTGCATTAGTTCTTGAGATAGAGCTATTGCGGAAATCATAAAAAATGCAGCATAACAGTGTCACCTGTTGGGTGATTTACACCAAAAACTAATCGGCACCAATATTTATCAAAATATACCTGAATCTGAAGTTTGATGAAAAATCGCGCATTGGTTCTTGAGATAAAGCTATTGCAGAAATCGTGAAAAATGCAGCATAGCAGCGCCACCTTTAGGGCGATTAACACCAAAACGTAATCAGCACCAAGTCATATCAAGGACTAACATAATCTGAAGTTTGATGAAAATCCGTGCATTAGTTCTTGAGATAGAGCTATTGCGGAAATCATCAAAAATGCAGCATAACAGTGTCACCTGTTGGGTGATTTACACCAAAAACTAATCAGCTCCAATTTATATCCAGGACTCACTGAATAAGTATCTATATTAAATTCCGTGCATTAGTTCATGAGATACAGAGCCCACAAAATTTGTGTCACATATAGACAGACAGAGTCGCAGACTCACAGACAGACATTTTGTAAAACATGTTTTTCTGGACCTTTGACCCCTAAATCGTATAAATCATCGAAAACCGGATGTCGAAAAATTTCACGTGTCCAATACTTTATTCTTGTAAAGAAAGAACAAAGTATAAATATTATCTGTCTAAATTATCTCATAATTATTTTAATAAAGAATTAACATTGAAAACTGTTTCCATTGCATTTTTTTAATTTCTTTTTGTGAATTTTCATTCATTCTCATTTTTCTAGGTGCATTTGTTTATTAAAGACTAAAGATTAGATTCCTTCAAAATGCGTTTTGTTAGTAGGAGAAAAATAAAAACATGATAAATAATATGCGGCCAAATGCGAGTATTAATACCTCAGCTAATTACCGACAATTATTTTCGAAAATCATTATCAACAATCCTTTTAGACTTTTGTGAAGATATTTACTACCAGCGCTCCTCAACTCCTTTGCTGAACGCCCACAAATCGAAATTTGTGTGAATTCACAAACATGTGATTTTCCCGAAAACTGTATGACCTAGGGTAATCACTATAGTTTTCCTGAAAGATTTAAATTAACTTCTGCTACTCCTAATTTTTTCATAATTTTAGTTTCAGTAGATTCGGAAATAGAGAGGGTGGGAAATATTTATGTATTACATTTTCGACGACATCTCTGAAAATGTAATACCTAAAATTAAAAGTAATGTACTTTTGAGTTCGGCTATACGAAAGCTTTCACTCGATGCCAACACGATGCACAAAAAAAATATGTTTTTTTTTTTTACTTAATTAGCCCCTCTACATTTTTCCTAAATACAGGGTGATTATAATTAAAGTCCCACTTTCAAAATGCTCTAAAAAAAGAACCACTGGTCAGACTTCAAATTTGAACTAAATATACTGGAAGAAGGGGGAAAGGGTATGGCATAAGAAAAAAAAAGTTACGAAGTGTATCAATAGATGGCGCAGTAACCGACATACTATGCAAATTAAAAGACACTCATGTGCACGACACATTTCATGTGGTATAAAAACGCGGGGTATGTGATGTTCCCCTCATATGGCATCTGAGCAGCTTGTCATGAATCTCTCAATAAATGAACGCGCTCTTCTGGTAAAGCTCTTTTACAAGAATGACGGCTGTGCGCTTGCAGCTTTAAAGAATTTTCGATCATTAAAGGGTATGAAAAAAGGCTGTGGTGGTCCGATGGGGTCCCAAAGGTCTGAAGAATATGATTTAGAAATTTGAAGAGACGGGTTGTGTTGAAGTCGAATCTGGAAAATGGAGGAAATCAATTGCTTCGACGTCAGTAGAAGATGTGGCCACAGCATTAGAGGAAGGGACGAGCAGTGGTGTGCAAATGTGCAGTGCACGGGAAATTGCCCGATCTGTAGACATACCTGTGAGCACGGTGCATAAAATTACATGCAATATACTGCATTGCTATCCTGACAAAATTACCCCTGTTCAGGGGTTGCTTCGTCCTGACCTGCCACGAAGACAGACGTTTGCTCTGGCTTTCTCGCTCGCATGGAAGTGGACAATGAATGGCCATGGAACATTTTGTGGACAGATGAAGCCCATTTGCATCTTTAAGGGTTTGTCAATAGAAAAAATTGCACGATATGGGCAAAATAAAATCCCTTCGCAACTCAACCAGTATCGATACATTCGTCAAAGGTAACTGTGTGGTGCGGTTTGACGGTACCGTGTATGGTAGGGCAATTTTTTTCTCGAGGAGATAGGTGCTACGGGTCCCATTACCTGTACCGTGAATGGTAAACGGTATGAGAGTCTTTTGCGCAACCAGGCCATTTTAACACTTCAACAGCGTGCATGTCTGAATAGAATCATTTTCATGCAAGATGGCGCAACTCCACACATCGCAAAGCCAGTCATGCAACTGCTCAAGAGGCATTTCGGAAATGATCGACTTATCAGCCATCATTGTCCAACAGCCTGGCCTCCAACGTCAACAAATTTCAATCCTTGTGACTTCTAGCTGTGGGGTTACCTTAAAAATGTTGTGTACAGTGGCCCGATTGCAAATTGGGCTAAATTGAAGGCACGATTACGCAACACATTTGCAACGTCGCCCATGAGACACTTTGGTGGTTCTGTTGTGGAACATGCTGTTAATCGGTTTCAACTTGTGGCGGAAAATGGTGGACAGCATATGGAACCTGTCTGCTGCATGTCTAGCGATAGTTAAAAACCGAAAAATTATGTGCTTTTTATGCGGTTTTTAGCTGAAGGATAATTAAAAACCCATTCATTATGTGCTTCAACGGCAATTAAAAAATGATTTTTCTCATCCAGTGTGATACAACCTTGCCCTGTTGAATGGGCTTTCGACTAATAGAACCATAACTGTTGACTGATTTAGAAGTCACTTTTTCCGTCAAACAACCGAAACACTCATACACATTGAACAGTACGGTTGGTTTACAGTGCAACTCATGCCAAAGCCGTCGTATTTGGATTTAAAATGTCACTTGTAGCCGCATCCACTTTCGTTATGCCACTTTCAGCGCCATCCATTGATACACTTCGGAACATTTTCTTTCTTATGCCATACCGTTTCCCCCTTCTTCCAGTAAGCTCAGTTCAAATTTGAAGTCATTCTGACCAGTGGTTCCTTTTTTACAGCATTTTGAAAGTGGGATTTTAACTATAATCACCCTGTTTACTTGTGAATGGTTAATAATTTATAAATATGTGGATCAATATCGTTTATTAATTCAGCTAATTTGAACTTTTCATGTTTCATAATTTATGACTAAAATTTCTGTGACAGACGGACAGACAGAGACAGGAATGATCTTATAATGGTTCTGATTTTACTTTTCAAGTACAGAACCCTAAAAAGTATTTAGAAGTTGGAACACGTGTATTTGAAATAAAACATATTTTTTTGTTATTAGCAATAAAAGAATTGTTTACAACTTCACCCTACTTACTCGAATAAAGTACTTTTACTCATTTTCTGACCATTATAAACAAAATAACGAGATATTTAAAAGAAAACAAATAAAAAATTGTCGTTTTGTAGATACATTTAATTTAAATCTGCCGTGTATTATAATATATAATTATTTTGTACTACTACATTTAAATGTTCTTTTGACACGCAATGTGCAATATTTAGTAAATTCGGGAAAAATTTCTATTTTGCCAAATGCAAATTGAAAAAAAATATTTTCATAAAATCTGAATTTAAAAAATAAAATAAAAATAAAGTTATTTATACTACTCTTAATGTTATTTTTAGAATAAATTATTATTACATTTTTTTTTTTTTGTTTGCTTTCTGAGTATTCATTGCATAAGTCAAAAATATTTCACGTATTAATGATACCAAATCTAAGATCTAGAATCTCTGTATGATATATAACTGTGCTATATTTTTTACAGAAATTATATTTTGATAACTATCTTCGTTTTTAGAAACCTTTACAATCAGTACGAATTAAATTATATAAAAAGTAAGCTATTTTTTATAAATAAAATAAAATAAAATGTTCGACTTTGTGACAATATTTTTTATTGAACCCGATGAAATCTATTGTAATCCTAAATTGTTTGTCCTATCTTATTTTATTATTATAAGAAAATAAAAATATTATCGATTTAATTTTTTAATTCTTACTTTTTGGCATTTATTTAAAATTATTGCAGAGTTAAAATTATTCCAAAATAAAATAAAATAATTTACATAAAATAAATAAACAACGTCAAAGGAATTACAGTCCGTTAAAGGAATAAAAAACAGTTAGTGGTTCATAATAAAATGGAGATATTGTAGTTGCCAATGTGGTTAAAAAAATAGTACACTGTAAAAAAAAATACGACCAGTTTTCCTGTAAGAATAGGAAAAATAATTGCCCTTGTCGTACCGGAAAAATTTCCGACTCAGCTCGGAATAAAATCCGTAAAAAACCGTTTTATTGACTAGTTCCTTTTTTTTACGAATTTTATTCCGAGCTGGGTCGGAAAATTTTCCGGTACGACAAGGGCAACTATTTTTCCGATTCCTACAAGAAAACTGGTCGAATTTTTTTTTTTACAGTGTAAAACTGAAACTTTCATAAAGACATTTATAATCTAATTCATTAAATATGTATGGATAAACTTATAATACTTGAAATTCTAAGCTTTCCCGGTTGATTTATCGCTGATATAGCTTTCGCAATACGATTTATAAATTTAAGTATAGAATACATATGCATCAATGCAGTGCTATTTACACAGAATTTCCTTAAGCGATATTTTCTTTCTCATTTTTATTTTCTTTTTAAATATTTAATTTTCTTCCTGCGACGAATCAGTATTTCTCCGATAAGAATAAAAAATATATATAAGGTAGCTCATTATTGGAAATACAAATGCAGGAGCAACATCTATCAGGTTTAACTTTCTTTTACTAGTGACTTCCTCCGCATTTTTCATTAAAAGTGACAATTTCCACAAAAATATGCTATCACTGTAATATTTATGATAGATTCCTGATGATATGAGTCTATGTACAAAAGTGTCTATCAGCTTTTTGCAACAAAAGGTTTACGAATCATCATAGCATCCGTACTTTCAAGAAAGTAATCCTCCGAGATGAACTTATCTCCTGCATCCAAAGAATCTGCGGTTTCCGTATCTACCAGAAAAGCGAGATTTTGCTTGTTTTTTCCACGAAAAATATCTTTATAAAAGTTTGCATATCTTACTATGTTATTCTTCTTAATGTACTTTATAATTATTTCGAAATCTTTATCCTTTGACAACATCAATAAGGCATGAATACCTGAAGTTTTTTTAGATACACAGTGATAATTACCATTTTCTACAGCTTTAGCCAATTTTGACTCGTCTTTAATTTTAGTGACAGGGGGAAATAAAAGAAAAGACAGGAAAACGGAGTCCTAAGCCAGAAAGATAATCATTGCTACCACAACCCACGAATATATGAGTAAGTTCTCTACCATTGATGAAGATCTTAAAATCGAGATCTGCCTCAAAAATACTGCAGAAACATGTAGAAAAAAATTATCGAATGAATATTTCTTTTCGAAAGTCTTATAGTACACTAACGGCATCACATTTAAAACTAAAATAATGGCCATCCAAACAGAGAATGAAAAGGTTTGAAAAATTCCCTAAATCTCTGGTTTGTAGTTGTTTGATCTCTCTGGTCTGTAGTAGTTCTGGTTGGTAACTCTGGTTTGTAGTAGTTTCTAGTTATCACTCGAAAACCAGTTTTCGAGTGATAAATGTACCAGAATAAAGTTTATATGGATAAGAGATATCTACCGTTTCTGCACTTACTTCATTCATGAAGAATATTTGAGCTGCAACATCAATTTTAGATTGATTTAGGTACCTTATTATAGTCTGCTATAGTGAATATTATTTTACCAAAGAAATTTGATTTACTTGTTAAATAAGATTCAATATTGCTTGTAGATTTTGATAATATTTCGCTGTTAGCCAAAAATGCAATTTTTCCACTTAGCAAGTTTCCATAATTTTTTCTCCACAGTTAAAATAAAAATAGTCCAGTTCAATTTATTTTGTAAATATATTAAAAATTATTTGATGTTTTAATAAATGTTCTTAAGATAAAATTTCCATGTTAATGTAAAATGCAATTTTTACCACTGAAAGTATTTCGTGAAAATTTACACTTTTAATAGAACAGATCAAATAAAACTGTGCCTATGAATTGACACTAGGTGAAAATTCTAGTCCGACAAATTTTTACCACGTGGCAAGTTTCCATAGTATCCTGCCTTCATTAAGAACTTCTCAATAAAGTTTAAACTTGACTTTACAATTATTTTAATTCTTAGTGATTTTTTTGTAGGATAAAACCTCCTGGTTGACATTAAATTGAAATTTTATACCTTGACAAGTTTTCTTCTTCTTGTTAATAAGAATAAAAAATTTTAGCATTTTGAAAGAAGCTACCGCGTAGAAGATGTAAAAAAATATTTACAGTATTTATGAATTTCTAAAAGTTTTAAGTTACTCAATTATTGCTGATTTTATTGATTTTTGAGTTGTATTTCACTTCTAAATAATTATTTTAACAATGATGGTTAACAAACCACTTTACTGCCGCAGAAGAAGAATATAAAAAGAACGAGGGCAGGGGGAAAGTAAACCTTTTCCCAGAGGATAGTGACACCTGTTTTAACATGTACATAAATAAAAAAAGTTATGTTTTTCAAACAAACAATTCTGTCATCCAATATATCTATTACAACTTTCCTTTAGCGATATTGAAGAATCGTCAGGGTAACGCAGACCAATCATATCACAGACGATTATTGATAGACAAATCAGATTGTTTAAACACTTGTGTATAGTAGAAGTTATAACAACGGCGAGTTCGCCACCAAACATTAATACAACAGGAACGTCAACAGACCTTTTTTTTATTGAGCTTGTCAAAACTGGAAGTTTTTTGAGGTATAATCATTGATCAATACTTCCCGACAAAACACGATGAAAACAGGTACCGAACTAAGCTCTTGTTTGCACCACGGTACTAATTTTAGACAAACGTTCAGCTTGCTTTGAAACAAGCAATTGCAAATGTTTCTCAAATTTTTAACATGTACATAAATAAAAAAAGTTATGTCTTTCAAACAAACAATTCTGTCATCCAATATATCTATTACAACTTTCCTTTAGCGATATTGAAGAATCGTCAGGGTAACGCAGACCAATCATATCACAGACGATTATTGATAGACAAATCAGATCGTTTAAACACTTGTGTATAGTAGAAGTTATAACAACGGCGAGTTCGCCACCAAACATTAATACAACAGGAACGTCAACAGACCTTTTTTTTATTGAGCTTGTCAAAACTGGAAGTTTTTTGAGGTATAATCATTGATCAATACTTCCCGACAAAACACGATGAAAACAGGTACCGAACTAAGCTCTTGTTTGCACCACGGTACTAATTTTAGACAAGCGTTCAGCTTGCTTTGAAACAAGCAATTGCAAATGTTTCTCAAATTTTTAACATGTACATAAATAAAAAAAGTCCTTCCGGCCAGTGCCGGGAGGAAGAGGTAGCTTTCATATTCCTTATTTTAAAAAAGCCAACTTATATCATTCAAACACACGAAGCTCAATTTAGTGGAAACCGAATATAGGAGATTCAATACTAATTTTTATTAATATAATGAATGAGAATTTCTCGAAATTAGTTAGCTTTATACAAGCTGCTTTTCTTTAAAGTAACTTATATTTGGCTGCCAAATTCGGCGATTTCTTAAAGTGCCTGCCATTTTAAGACAACATGGTGGATGAAGCTAGCCAGTGAACTTGGTCGAGACCTTAGTAATTGCTGTGCACATGCTCACTCACATCGGAATCGGTTGATATATACGAGTGTTGTCGCATGCAAAAAATCAGATTTTTCAAAACGTCACCCACAATAGAAATTGAAACTGCTATATCTGAACCATTTTTTAAGGTAAAGACAAACAAAAAATGCTCCGGAATCCTTATATCAAGGTCAAATACTTAAGAAAGAAACCTTTTTTAATTTCTAATTTTTTTGCACCTCACTTTAAATATAAATATTTTTTTTTAATTTAATGGCCGCCTTTTTGAAACAAGATGGCTGATGAATCTGGCCAGCGAACTTGGTCGAGGTATTGATGTATACTATCCACATGCCTTCTTACATCGAAATAGGCGAATACGTGTCTTATCGCGTGACAACCACAAGATTGTTTAAAAATGTTAGCCATGCTAGAAATACAAAGTGCTATAATTCAACCATTTTTTAAGATATAAACAAAAGAACAAATTTTCAGAAACAAAAACTGCTCCGGAATCTTTGTATCAAGTCCAAACACATAAAAAATATCTTTTTCATTTTCCAATACTTAATTATTTTTTTTTAATGGCAACCCTTTTGAAACAAGATGGCGAATGCAGCTGGCCAACGAACTCGGTCGAGACATTGGTATGTACTATGTACAGACCAAGTTACATCCAAATCGGTTCATAAATACGCCTGTTATCGCGTGACAAAAATCAGGTCGTTTTAAAATGTCAGCCACAATAGAAATTCAAAATGCTATTACTCAGCCATTTTTTTTAGATATAGACGAAACAAAAACTGTTCCGGAATCTTTGTATTAAGGTAAAACACATAAGAAGAAAATATCTTTTCAATTTTCAATTTTTTGGTACCACATTTCAAATTTAAATTTTTCTTAAAAATTTAAATGGCCGCCATTTTTAAACAAGATGGCGGATGAAGCTAGCCAATGAACCCGGTCGAGACATTGGTATGTACTATGTATAAACGAAGTTACATCCAAATCGGTTCATAAATACGCCTTTTATCGCGTGACAAAATTCAGGACGTTTCAAAATATCAGCCACGCTAGAAATTCAAAAGTCCTTCCGGCCAGTGCCGGGAGGAAGAGGTAGCTTTCATATTCCTTATTTTAAAAAAGCCAACTTATATTATTCAAACACACGAAGCTCAATTAAGTGGAAACCGAATGTAGGAGATTCAATACTAATTTTTATCAATACTATATCATTATGAATGAGAATTTCGCGAAATTAGTCAGCTTTATCCAAGCTGCTTTTATTTAAAGTAAGTTATATTTGGCTGCCAAATTCGGCGATTTCTTAAAGTGCCTGCCATTTTAAGACAACATGGGGGATGAGGCTAACCAGTGAACTTCGTCGAGACCTTAGTAATTGCTGTGCACATGCTCACTCACATCGGAATCGTTTGATATATACGAGTGCTGTCGCAGGCAAAAAATCAGATTTTTCAAAATGTCACCCACGTTAGAAATTGAAACTGTTATATCTGAGCCATTTTTTAAGATAAAGACAAACAAAAAAATGCTCCTGAATCCTTATATCAAGGTCAAATACTTAAGAAAGAAACCTTTTTCAATTTCTAATTTTTTTGCACCTCACTTTAAATATATATATTTTTTAATTTAATGGCCGCCATTTTGAAACAAGATGGCTGATGAAGCTGGCCAGCGAACTTGGTCGAGATATTGATGTATACTATCCACATGCCTTCTTCCATCGAAATAGGCGAATACGTGTGGTATCGCGAGACAAATACAAGATTGTTTCAAAGTGTTAGCCATGATAGAAATTCAAAGTGCTATCATTCAACCACTTTTTAAGATATAAACAAAAGAACAAATTTTCAGAAACAAAAACTGCTCCAGAATATTTGTATCAAGGCCAAACACATAAAAAAAATCTTTTTCCTTTTACAATTTTTTAATACCTCATTTTAAATTTTAAATTACATTTTTTTTAAATGGCAATCCTTTTGAAACAAGATGGCGAATGAAGCTGGCCAACAAACTCGGTCGAGACATTGGTATGTACTATGTACAGACCAAGTTACATTCAAATCGGTTCATAAATACGCCTGTTATCGATTCACAAAAATCAGGTCGTTTTAAAATGTCAGCCACAATAGAAATTCAAAATGTTATAACTCAGCCATTTTTTTAGATATAGACAAAACAAAACCTGTTCCGGAATCTTTGTATCAAGGTCAAACACATACGAAAAAACTCTTTTTCATTTTCCAATTTTTTGGTATCTCATTTTAAATTTAATTTTTTTTTAAATTTTTTTAAATGGCCGCCATTTTGAAACAAGATGGCGGATGAAGCTGGCCGACGAACTCGGTTGAGTTATTTGTATGTACTATGTACACACCAAGGTACATCCAGATCGGTTCATAAATACGTCTGTTATCACGTGGCAAAAATCAGGGCGTTTCAAAATGTCAGCCACACTAGAAATTCAAAATGCTATAACTCAGCCATTTTTTTAAGGTATAGACGAAACAAAAACTGCTCCCGAATCTTTTTATCGAGGTCAAACACATAAGAAAAAAATATTTTTTTCAATTTTCAATTTTTTGGTACCTCATTTCAAATTTAAATTTTTCTTAAAATTTTAAATGGCCGCCATTTTTAAACAAAATGGCGGATGAAGCTGGCCAACGAACTCGGTCGAGACATTGATCTGTACTATCTATAAACGAAGTTACATCCAAATCGGTTCATAAATATGCGTTTTATCGCGTGACAAAATTCAGGACGTTTCAAAATGTCAGCTTCGCTAGAAATTCAAAATGCTATAACTCAGCCATTTTTTAAGATATAGACGAAACTAAAACTGCTACGGAGTCTTTGTATAAAGGTCAAATACATAAGAAACAAAATATTTTTCCATTTTTAATTTTTTGGTACCACATTTCAAATTTTTAAATTTTTTTAAATTTTTAAATGGCCGCCATTTTGAAACAAAATGGCGGATGAAGCTGGCCAACGAACTCGGTCGAGACATTGGTATGTACTATGTACACACCGAATTACATCCAAATCGGTTCATAAATACGAGAGTTACAGTGTGACATAGTTCAGATATATATATATATATATATATATATATATATATTGATACCTGTGGACAAAGCGGCTTCAAATTATGCAATTATTTGAAAGCTTTTTTACATTGATAAAGTTAAAAATGAGTTAAATAATAGTAAATTTTATAAGGAATGTAAATTAAGTCACAAGGTTGTTGTAAACAAATTTAATGCATACACCAAGAAGGCTAGAAAAATGTATTCATATAATTTTGCTATTAATAATCATCATACTTTTCCATTTCTGTTTATGACCCCAAAATTTCACAAGACGCCTATTAAATTCAGATTTATATGTTGTAATTCAAGAGGTATAGGTAAAAGTTTAAATGTTAAGTTACAGGAGTTTTTGAAGCGCATCTATGGTTTTTTGAAGTTTAAATATAGAAATACTAGCTATTTTTGGTGTATAGACAATAGCAATGAGGTTTTAAATAAAATTAAAAAAACGCCCATAACGCCCACAAATTTGTATACCTATGATTTTGAAAACCTTTTTTCTAATATACCTATAGATTTACTTTATGATACACTAAAAAATATTTTTGATATGTTCTGTATTGAGGAGGAGCTTGGAATTAAAAGAGATTTTTTCTTGAGTTTATGTAATTTCTGTTTTCTTAATAATTTCATTACTTTCAATAGCTCATTTTTCTATCAGGTATGTGGTATTGGTATGGGAACTAATTTTTCGAGTTCTGCTGCAAATCTGTTTCTTTTTTATTATGAATTTAATTATGTTTTAAACAGTAATAAGAGTTATTCAGTTTTAAGGTATATCGATGATTTAATAATATTCGCTGACAAACTTTTGGTATCGATTAACGATATCTATCCTCCATGTTTAAAATTAAATAGGGCTTCTGTTGATAATTTACATGTTAATTTTTTGGATTTGGACATTTTAATTAATGATAACAATATACTAATTAAGCTTTTTGATAAACGGGATTTTTTTAATTTTAATACTCAATCGATGCCACACTGGTATTCAAATTTAAGTAAGAAGGTTTTTAATAACATCATTGTGGGACAAATTAATAGATTTTATAGAATTTGTAGTAATAGAGAATTTTTGAGTTCACAGATTTTTAAATTTACTGCTAATCTTTTTTATAATAATTTATTTCCATACCAGTTTATTTTTCATTATGTAAATCAACTTAAGAAGTGTTTTATAAAGTGGCAACAGCTAAGCGGCCAAACACTGTAATGGATGCCAAGGTAGCTGCTTGAATAAATGAAGGATGTGGACTAAAGTCTTTAAGAACGTCTGCATGTTGATGTGCTTCAAGTAGAAACTGCGGTGACTTGGAAAGAAAATTAATGATTATGAGGATAATGGAAAGACAAGTCTTCACGACGCTGGTCTAACTTGGATTATGGCCTTGCTTGCAACTCCTGTTGATGGAAAGAAGTGGAGCATAGTGATTGTTTTAAAGGTAGCAAGTTTTTTTCAGGTCTTCATGGGTAAAGGTGGGGATATGGCCTTCTCACATGTTCAATACTTCTAATTGCTTAATGAAAAAAAAAAATTTTTTTATTAATTTTTATTTACGTTTTATAAGCTAAATCGGTTTTTTTGGATTTGAATTGGTTGGTTATTTTTGTTTTTAAAGCAGTTTTGATTCGTTAAAATTATAAAATAGCTTTTTTATGTTGTGTTTTTGAAAGTTTAAATCTATTGTTATACTTTTGGAGTATGTGGGTTGGCCATATCTTGCGAAACCCGTGAGGATCCAATTTCTGTTTTTGATACCTGCTTTTTTCACTCCTCCCACTTTCTGAAGAGCAGGGAGTGGTTTGTTTGTTGTTTTTTCGTTATAAATTTTCATGGATTTT